>JXSR01S001006.1:38962-82708 GCA_000969725.1 Ophiothrix spiculata | reverse complement strand
TGTACAATTTTGCCCACTCAGTCAAATGGCAGAAAATAGGACTCTAGAAAATGGTAAGAATGCTACAACGAATGTGGACCTGTACAATTTTGCCCTCTCAGTCAGATGGCAGAAAATAGGACTCTAGAAAATGGTAAGAATGCTACAATGCATGTCTGTACAATTTGTATCAATGGTTTAACATTAAAATACGTAACTAAGGTTGAATGCAGGTTAGGATCAAAGAGATCCTTCCGTTAGTGGGTGTTGAAATTATCTGTGAAAATAACTCACTGAAATTTTGATATGTAACAGAGATGCCAGTTTTCCTGTTTTAACCTGATTTCAGGATTTTTATATCTTTCCAGCCCTTTTTTGCCAAAATTTATGCGCATTTTCAGGATTTTCTGAAAGTTTCAGGTTTTTTTAGTGATACATACTAGCATCTCTGTGTATTCTCTTTATGATAATATGCTTAGACGGCTGAAATGACATAATTCAAGATCTAGAAAAAAATCACATGAGCTTGCTGGGTTTTTTGATTTTTGGTACAAAAAATTAACAACTTGTATATTTTTTGCTATTTTTTGCTATAGGTCTTACAAAAATTTATTAGACAGTGAAAACAAAAACCCAGAGTACAGGCCCCTGTTATTTGTAAGTGCAACCTTTACCCTGGACTTTTGTTTAATTTGTCCAATAAAGTTTTATTTTGCCTATAATCACTGGTATTTTTTAACTGTTTTGTGTTCAATTTCTCCTATAGTTCCTGGTATTGTTCCATCGCTGACATTCAGTAAGATTCGCATGACGTCATTAATCGTCCACTGGAATCCTCCCACCATGCCGTGTGGGCCTATCCACGGATATCAAGTATTTTACCAACTAATTAAACCCATAAATGGTGAGTAACTTCGTACAGATATTTTTAGGATTCTTTGTGTGGTTGTTAATGTGAAAGATGATTCTTAATTTTATTTACGTACGATCAGAGGGTCTGAAAATGAAAGTCACAACCAGTTTTATGAGTCTTTGCTGTTTTCAAAAGACCAAGTGGACTATTATAGAATATGGAGAAAATATTAAAATTTATAGTATTTGTCATATAAGTTTCATTTTGGAAAACATGCTTTAAGGTGCGTTTACACTGTGACGACTTGATTTGCGAATTGCATTTTTGATTTATCCGCCCGTCATCGTTAGTTAAAGTCAGTTAAGGCTCACACAATCCGCTAGCCACGCACACTATTGTTACTATCAGTCGTTTTCAGTTGCAAGTTGGTCGTTACCCTATGTCACAGTGTAAACGCACCTTTAGATATTAATATTAAAATTTATACCAGTTCAGTC
Organism: Ophiothrix spiculata; assembly: GCA_000969725.1. NCBI lineage: Eukaryota > Metazoa > Echinodermata > Ophiuroidea > Amphilepidida > Ophiotrichidae > Ophiothrix > Ophiothrix spiculata. The sequence goes on along the minus strand of JXSR01S001006.1, from coordinate 81,379 downwards.
GATGTGGACAAACTAATTTATCGACCACCCTTTTAATTATGATCCACACGGGAAACATTTTATCAGATATAATCCAAAAATAAGTGAATGGGAAATACATGGAATGTCAAATGAGACATCAAGGTTTATCCCCCTTAATGCAAACATGTAGTAAAATCATTGTGCTGAGTGATGAATAAAAATTGAGTTTGTCTCTTTAATGCAAAATGAGTAGTTTTTAATGTTGATTTATAATAGGATCAAATTTTTTCCAAAACTGCAACTAAAATCATTGAGTAAGGAAAAGGTTTCCAGGCTAATCCCTTGTAGAGAAAAGAATTTCAGGCTAGCTGCTTTAATGCCAAATGACTCGTCAAATGTCCTCGTCTTAATTCAATGTTATTCTTGTGTGTTTGTCTTACATCAAGCAGTTGTTAAATATGACAGAAGTGAGTATATATAACACTAGAGATTCCGCCAGCTTGTTATTGCATTGTCCACATCTCCCATTCTTTAAAATGCCCTAGTTATGTTGATTTATTTATTCTTTTTTCTGTTATTGATGGGGTTCTGATATGTGATGGGATGGGAGAAGCCATTACATGGTGGATCCTACAAGTTACTCTTTTCACATGTTTCTTACTGTTTACATTATGTTGTGGAGATGTATTGAATATGTAACTTGTAGGTTGCACCATGTGGTTTTTCCTATACTCTATGAACCATGAAGTATGCAGCAAGTATTTCAGACTCTGTTACAAGATCCATAGCATATCCCTTGTATTCCACAACATTGTGAACTGGTGGTTTTGCATGTGGACTAATTTACTTCCCCGTATGGTCATACTGGTTTATGTGCGTTAATTGGCTGCTTGCTGCATACTTTTAAAGATTTATAGAGTATATATCACAACATCACTATAAGGCCTAAATATAATTTCTTGGACAATTTAAACAAAACTCCATGGCAGGGTTGCATTTACAAACAATGGGGCCCTGAACTCTGGCTTTCTGTTTATTCTGTCCAATAAATTATTGTTTGGTCTAAAACCCATCCAGTGGTGAAATCGACATGCTACTCGATCATTTCAGCGGGTCTCCATCTGATCACACACATAAAAAAAAAGTACCTTGTCGATTTCACCATGCGATATTTGTTAGATTACATCACCGCATATTTTGTTGGTAAGTATTGGGAACGTGCAGCTACAATCTCTCCCTCCTTTTTTATCTTTGGCAAATAGTTCAAACCATCCGACTGCAGTTTGATTAAAATGTACAACCAAATATATCATTGTTTTCAAGTTACTTTGTTATATATTTTTCAAGCTTTAATTAATCTGCTCAAATTGAAACATTTCAATTCAAAGCGTTTAAGAAAATAGTCTAAATGTTTTTTAAGTATTTATTTGGTTTTTAAATTGAACAGTTGTCAAAATTTGATCCTTTATTTATTTACTATTTACTTTACTTTGTACTTTTGGGAAACCCCAGCAATGCACGTCCTGATTATATGAGTGTAGACAAAATTTGAATGCTGTTTTTAAACATCTTTTTACACCGACCTAAATAAAATGGCACAAATATCAAGAAACTGCTACCAAAAGTTCAACCACAAAAGGTACATGTGATCATAACAGGTCTTTTTTTTTGCTTTCAAGTGTTAAGTTTGCTATCCATTAAGAATTTTAATTTAGATTTTACTTGCTTGCATCATGTCTGATCTGCAAGCACAATATCTATGTAATAATTCACCTCAAAATAGTCTCAATACTTCTCAAATCTAATCCATTCAAACCCTAAATCTGTTATACACCAGGTAACAGCAAGCACATCCTGATATTTGATACCATATCAGAACCCCCTCCCTTCCCCCAGATTCTATGCACATTATTTATCCTAGTAATGTTTCAGTCAGCCTCTGTTGTGATTACTTTGTTTTTCACGAGATCCTTTTACATTTATTTGCATTGAGCTTGTTTGATTCTTGCATTAATCATTTTATGTTGACAGTTGTCATTGATTTTGGTTTGTTTAAGGTGAATTAGACATAAATTGCATTTTATGCTGACATTTATCTCCAAGCTAAGGCTGTGTTCACACATATAGAAATGTTTTGAGAATCGTGAATTGACAGTGACTCAGTTGGAAAGGGGTGATTTTCCATGAGTAGCAGACCAGGTCGATATTAATAACCTGCGTAATAGCATGATCCAATCTATATTTGATCAACACTAAATAGGCGGGAATTATGAGGCTTTTATTCATCCGCAAGTAAACATAATCCCAGTTACACGTGCGCCATAGATATTGATGCGCGAGTCACACGTGCAACGTGCGCCGTGTCTCCTGCAGTCATGCTGTGTCCAGCTACACGCGCGCTTATCTGTATCAATTCACGATGTGAAGAGCCCGCCTATTTGGTGTTGATCAAAGTATAAAAAGATTATTTCTACTTTTACACAAACAACTGCGTGTTCATTATCAGGTAACAATGACTTCTGTTAATGACCTGCGTGAACGATGAGTGCTTGCGATAATAGCGTTATGCTTTTAAAAAAATACGTGCACACAGTGATATTGGAGAGGTCACGTTTGACTAAACGCAATGCGGAAGCAGTGCCTGGACTGATCAATGTTTGTAGCAGATGGCTAAGAAACAAACTAAATTAAATTATTATTTTCACCCGATTTTGGTCAAAATTAGTAAAAACTTTAAAAAGATAAATTGTTATCAATGACAATAATAACTTCACACCATCTTTTAATACACTCCCGAAGAAAAGTACAGAGGCACAAAACACCTCCGATTTTAAACAATGATCTCAAAAAAGATGGTGCGCAGTTATTATTGTCTACTTGTTTACAAGAAAAAAGAATCACTACTTGTCATCAAGAGTGAAAAGATACTACAAAGTGTACTATATCCCTGTCAAACCTTTATAAGAATTCTACTGTGAACATATACTGCCAGAATTATACTGTGTACAAGGTATTGATGTTCATGTATCCTATTGGCCCTTGTAATATCTTGGAAGAATAACCTCTTCTTAGAAAAAGAAATTCATGTTTTGAGAATCGTGACCATTCCTAGCCGTAGCATGTATAATGTGGAGACATGCATGACAAGTTGTATCTGCTATTAGATGAGATGGCATCGACCCTTTGTATTGTAGATTGTCAGGTTGAACCACTTCATGAAACCAAACTTTGAATCATTTTATATTGTACTATCAACTATGCCACCATCACCAACTTTCTACAAAACTGTTGTTACTTGCATTTCTGTTTGTTTCTTTAGTTTTGCAGGTTTTGTTATTTTTCCTTCAAGTTTATGTTAGAATGTAAACTTTGTTCCAATGAAATTGAGTTTTTCAATATGTTTGTTAAGGTCAATTCATAGTCTGCCTCCAAACAAAATTTTTCCTACCAAACATTTGGTCGTGACGTAAAAATGATGATTGACTCCAAACAAAATAACTTCAACACCGAGTTGAGACCAAACAAAATTTCGCGCTAGATTGCACACGTTATTTAATTGCCACATACATTGGACCAAATGTTTGCTACCCGTTCATAGTTAAAGTTTGATGGCAAATATTTGGTGAAGTCACGACCAAATGTTTTGTAGGAAAAATTTTGTTTGGAGGCCGAGTATGAATTGAGCCATACTCTTCTGTTTCACTAGAGTTATTTCAAATTATACACAGCCTGATTCCTTTTTATTGGTCACAACACTGCACTGTGAGGACAGTTACTATGTTGTAACAATCTGAGGTTTCTGACTGTCTTTAATTATGGGGAAATCCTTTTGAGCTGTATTGTACTCAGTAAAACTGGTTTCAGAGAATATGTCCTGGCTATCACAAATGTGTTATCAGAAATTTTATTTGAGTCCGCAATCTTAACTTTTTGTGCTTGGAGGAAAATTTATGACAAGCTGACCTACCGATTACCATGTTGGTTGCAACGACACATTGTGTGTCATAATGAATCACAGCAACTCAAATTGCAAATGAGAGGTTTGTATTCGATCTGAAACAACCTTTAATAGCCACTTGTTATGCTGCAGCAGAAACCAAGCTCCTATGGAATCTGCAAATAGGAAACAGAATTAATAAGTCTACAGGCAAATCGAAGTGTTATGTTTCTATCTTTCTCTTAGGTGTTTCTGAGTCGAACATGTCATTAAATTATTCAGTAATCACATATTTTAATTAATTTCAGGTGAAAAAGCCACCATTACGGTAGACCTTGGAGGCTCAGTCACGTCTTACAAGGTAGAGAAGCTGGGTGAGAAGGCAGACTACATGTTCCGTGTCAGTGCGAAGACGGCAAATTATGGCCCCTATATGGAGGCCAATGTCACCTCAGGACCACAATCAGGTAGGGACAATCTACCATCTTACGGGCCAAATATAAATTAATTGGACAATATAAATAAAATGCAGTGTGGGGGTTGCATTAACAAAATGGGGCCCTGCACTCTGGAATTCTGTTTATATTGTCCAGTAAATTATTGTTTGGCCTATTAGGAAGTCCAGCGTTAGCTAGTGACCTGGAAGCGATGCATTCACTACAGGCCAAACAATAAAGTTTGCATGGTGTTCAAATTAATCATGGTTAATGGCACATATGTGAGGCAGAAACTAGTGATTTTGCTGTGCAGTATGATGGCAAATAATGTGGAACTTACAGTGTTAGGACTTTGCATGGATATGCTGGGGTTTGGTGGCTGTTTTGGTGGTGAAATGAAATTGCCAAAATGTTTTTTTAAGAAGTAAGAAGACATATCAATCCATATGCTTTAGTCTGGTCTTAGTTAAGGACATGAAGATCAGCACAACATTCTGCCAATTTAATATAAATTTTACCTTAATTTAATTCACACGATGTTTATATTTTCTTTAAACAGGAGCCCCCGATCCACCTGCTGAACTGAGATTACGGAGAAGTAAAACCCATCTGGTGTTACAGTGGAAGCGACCAGCCAATCAGGGAGCTTCACGCATTACTAATTACATCATAGAATTCCTAGAAGACGGTGAGTTTGAGGCTGAGATTTCTGAAGGGCACAGCACAGTTAACCCCTCATTTTCTGAAATATTTTGTGTTTTGAAACTCGGCAACCTATATTTAAATCAATATAAAAGTATACATTTCTAGATGTGGATTTTCATGTAGAAGATGATGGTTAGGTCAGTTTTGGACCAAAATGTATGATTTTACCCTTGTTCTTGGACCACTATATTTGTAAAAACCTATCTAAATTTTGAAAAAATAAAAGTTGGACCTCTTATGCTTTTTAGTCCAAAAATGACCCAAAAAAATCATTTTGCACATATTTTTGGCAATATTTCTAAAAGTAAGTCAAAAATCAAAAATTTGAGAAATGCATTCCTAGACATGTGTTTCTAGATTCTAAAAAGCATTAGAGACAACTTTTATTTTTCTAAAATTTAGTTAGGTTGTAAAAACTGACCTTACCATCAACTACTACATGAAAATCCACATCTAGAAATGTATACTTATATATGGATTTAATTATCGGTTGCCGAGTTACAAAGCATATTTCTGAAAATGAGGGGTTAACTCTGCCCTTAATACATCATAGCTAACCAACAAGTCTTATATCTCTTTCCTATTATTTGTGATTATATGTACATCTAAAGTCAAAATATGCCTGAAAATAAAATTTAAGGGAAAAAAACCTCTTAAGGTAGCTTTAACGGCTACGGTGTCGTGCACAGAATTTGTTCAAAATTTTACAGAATGTGCAGAATGATGAAAAAAACTTGTATTCCAAATTTAGATTTTTTCCATCGAAGCGTTTACGAGTTACGCCATTTTTAATTTTCACATTTCCCATAGACTTTGTACATGGCAAATTTGGCCACCATGAAAATTTCACAAAATTTGTCAAATTTATGAAAAAAATTCTTTTTACAAAAGATTTTTTTTCTGTGGCAGTGGTTCACAAATGACACTATTTTTTTCCCCTTTGCTTTGCAAACTGATCACAGATTGTCATAAATTTTGATTTAAAGAAATTTCTTTCATCGTTTACAAACGGGAGACTCCTAATGTTTCTACTTCCCGAATTTATTGCGATAATTTCTAGAAACACTGAATAGCCAGATTTCTCAGAATTTTCATTCATACTTCCCATGCTTCAATTTTAACAAACAAGGTGTCAAATGAAAGCTTATCAAATTTGCAACAATCTCTCGTTGGCTTTTAAAATTAAAGTGTTTCTAAAAAAAATTATAGGTGTTTGAAAATATGCCTAAATTTAGGAGCTAAAAAATCATTTTTCTTGATAATAAAACACTTTATGGCAAAAAGCCCACGAGAGAATTTAGCTATTGTGATCCTTCACCAGCCCCTATAATTTGAATGTCATAGCACATTCCCTCTTGACATGAAAATTCAAAAACTCTGATTTTTTAGGGAATTTTCAAAAAATAAAGAAAAACATAAGAAATTGGCCAAATATTATAAAACTTAATAAATGTTACCAAATGGAAATAGGTTTTGGTTCCCATTCCTCAAAACTATTCACTTTATAGCTAATTTTCTGACATGTGTAAATAGCCGTTCAAGCTACCTTAATAAAACAAATTATGTTGATAATAACTGCACAAATTGTAATGAATGCGTTTTTAGTTTTGTGATAACGGATGAGGTTCCAAATTAATGTTGACAATTACACCCGACTGCTGAAACGCACCTGAAAATAACGATGTTAAGTTCTGAGACATTAAACCTAACTCTGGGAGGACGGGTTGCAGCGTTTCTGACCCCGTCTTTCACCGCTGCGGCCCGGGTTTGATTCCCGGTCGGACCTAGGTTGTACGTTAATTTGGTTGTCGATCCATTCCCCTTCAACACAGGTTTTTTCCGAGCACTTCGGTTTACTCCTGCATCTAAAATCGAAAATTCTTTCCTTTATTCTGTCTTTCACACCACGGAGGCGTCCTTTGAATTTAATGCATCTTCACTATAGGGATTAGCCTGGCTTTCAGCAAAATGTTATAAATAAATAAATATATAAACTCTTCTTATATTTTCCAGGTCGTGATGAGTGGGAACTTTTAACAGACACTATAGCTCCAGAAGCTATTGAGTATCTAATATCCTATGGTAACCTGAAGGCATCTACCTCATATCGATTCAGAGTCATGGCTGAAAACGAGGGCAGTATAAGTTACCCAACAGCACCGTCAGAAATACACAATACACCTAGTAAGTCCACTTTTTTAAAATATTTGTATTAATAGTGAACAGTTGTTGTCGGAAATGTTTGTCAACTTGTTCAAAAATCAGAGAATATAGATTGAAATCGTGTGTCTCCATGGTCATCTGTGTGTGCCTTTAAGATTAAGGGGTATGCGTAGATATTTCGTCAGTTTGGGTTGTTGAATTTAAAATGATCTCAAGTTGAAATCAATAATTTAGTTTTTAGATGTTTTTTACATGATAGAGATACTTTTTCTTCATATACAGAATTGTAGGACATATGATGACAATGTGTCAAAGAAAGTCATAGTTTAAAATAATTTAGCTGCAAAATAAGATTTTTGGCTGAAACATTTACTCTACAGGTACTGTAATTTTGGAAATGGGGACAATTAACCACAGTCATGTGCTAGATTGCTGTATTTTCGCATGTCACTGACCAACATTTCTAATACTGTAAAGCATGAAAATTTCACTAGCATTTTAATTTTGATAATCACCACAATTCACTAAATTAAAATGCCATTAAAATAAATTGTAATAAGCATGGAATAGCTAGATATTCAAATTAGTGAAATTAAATGCTCACAAAAAAGCAATGTTTTCAAAATTAGTTAAATTTTAATGCTGTGAAATTAAATCCCTTAACTGTGTTACTGCCATCATCTGAGCAGGGAGTAGGAATACACTTCAGATTTTAAGAAGACTTACTACAAAACTGTAAGTCAGTAGACACTGAGAGTAGGTTGTTTGTTTCCACTGAGCAACAAATGTAGCATGCTTGAGTAAAGTCTCCTCTCAGTGTGTCAGATGGGTACTGGCATTCCTCAATGCTTGGAAGGTAGCAGAGTCACTGTGAAGGAGATATAGTGTGTCGAAGCCCTTACTGTAATAGCAGAGTCTAGCTCAAGTCACTTGGAAAGGGTGATTCCCCCCCACTTCTACAAACTGCTCATATACAGCCCCTTCCTTTACTTATAAAACATATCGCTATTCATTTAAACAACTTCATCCTTACAAAATATCTAAGACAAACCTTGACTTACATTTTTCCTTTAGCTGCTGGTGGATTGGTCCAGCAAGGAGAGTTTTATCAACAATGGTGGTTTCTGGTCATCTTAGCTCTAGTTGGTCTCATCATTATTATATTAGTCACTGCTACGCTATGTATGCTGGGTAAAAGTCGATTATATATTGGTAAGTAAACAGTGGTCTTAATGACTTGAATTTACAAAGACTGTTCAATTTATTTGACATACTGTGAAAGTCAATATTTTTACGGAAAGATATTTTTGCGATTTTGCAAATTTAGTTAAAATTGCGGGAATTTAGCAGTTTTCATGTCATTACAATAGAAACCTAGTACAAAAGATAATTTTTGTGAGTTTTTATTTTTGCAATTTCATGTCTACTTGCAAAATTGGCGAAAATAAAAACCACACGAAATTTTACTTTTACATTACTCATCCTTTCCTTGCAGGATTTTTGTGGGTTTTTTTATTGTAATATGTCAAAATAATCTTTTAATTTTACCTATAAATAAGTTTGAAAGTTTTTGTTTTGTAGTATGTTATTGTCTGTAATAAAAGGTAACATGCTGAAGTATCAGAAAATGCAGAAAAACTAAATTTTGCTTTAAAACAAACGGGTTTAACAGGCTCCTTAAGTGGTGATGACTGTGAAACTAAAATTTGAAAAATCGGAGCATGTACTTTTAACAATGAAACCTTTTTATTTGTGATTTTCAGAGAAAAAGGTGCACAAGAGAATCCCAGGGCAGCCTGAGGAGCAGATGAGTGTGGAGGATGGCGGGTTTGCTACGTTTGAAATGAACAATACTGTCACAGCCACAGCAAGGGCTAGAAGTAAACAAGATCCTTATAGCAGAGCTCATAAAGCATATACAAGGTATGCACACATTGTTTTATTGATCAGTCCACTCGGTCAATAGATTGATCTATAGATTGAGTCATTGATTGCTTAATTACAGAATTCAAATTTATAATTGAAGTCATTTAGTAAGAAACTCCACTGGAACCGTTTCACCCAAATCCATGGACAACAGGATTATTATTGAAATCATTAAATTTCCTACAAAACAAATCTGCAGGGTGTGAATGCTGAGAGCGTGTACGAAATGCAGTAATAGCGAAAATGCACTGCGCGTGTCTTGATTGGTCTATAAACTCTTCGATCATGTGAAAAGATAATTCTTCCACACTACGCAAGGTGATACGCTTGTTTACTCCACACATTTATTGCGTTAAGATGTTCATAATCTGTAGGAAATTTAATGATTTCAATAAGTAACACATTTGTGGGATTTTTGGTCATGGTTCAGAACAAATTGGTATAATCCAGTTGAAATAGTCAAATTACACTCGACACTTCAAAAATGATAACAACTTGTTTTAGATTCTGTCTGAGATCTTTCCACCTTATTAAATTCCGAATTCTTTTCATCAGTTGGGTCAAGGCAGTAATGTAAATAATGCAAGGGTGCTTAAAAATGATGAAGATTTCAGACCATTTTTACTGAAAAGTTCTTGCAATTCTAACATGTTCCCAATTACTCTCACCACAGAGCTCCACCACGTCCTAGTCCGGGTAGTATAGTCTACTCAGAGGAGGAAGAGAGTAAACATTATGAAGATGTACATAGAAGAGATCTAACAGAAGTAGCAGAGAGTTGTAGCCTTACTGAGAAATCAGATTTACAGTCACAGTCAGAATCACAGGTGAGATATGAAATACTAGTCAGGGAATTGCTCCTTATTACCTTCTGAGAAATTAGATAGCCAATTTGGTTTTTGACAAGAGAACTAGGGAAGGAGTCGGTGGCATAGCCAGATATTTTCATCAAGAGGGAAAGGTGGGGCAAAAATGAAAACATAGCTTATATGTGTAAAAAATGACGTTGTGGGGCCTTTTTTTTAAAGGAGTAATGTGCTTCTTTTTTTTAAAGCAAATTTGGCAATTTCAGTGCTAAATTATTAGGATTTTTGACCTGTACATGCAAGGATTTTTTAAACTTTTTTGTTACAATTACGAAAAAGGATAGTAATTTAGTATGAGCTGATGGCACTGGAATGAAAAATAGACCGTTTGGGGTAACGCTATACTGAAAAGGAGTGTAAACTATGTAATTTCAGTCTGACCTGTACTTTTCATGATTTTTTAGGGTGGCATGAAGGGGAGGGACAAGGCTTCTTTCAGGGAGGGCAATTGCCCCCTTCTAGCTACACCACTGAAAGGAGGTGACAGTAGGGAATTGCCTTTTTTGATAGAGAAACTACATGGGGAATCAGGTTGAGATATCTTAATTTGAATGGGAATTGGGTCGTGGTTGATATGGTGTGAAATAGTTGGGTATCAGGTTGGATAGTCACAGGAAAGCATCATTGTAACCTATTTAGGGAAAGACTCAAATATTATGAGCTTTAATTCGGTGGTAGATTTACCATACATGGATAATTTTGTTGTCATAATGGCCACAAACAAAACTGCTGAATATGAAATGAATGACAACAAACAAGCTGCTGAATTTGAAATGAATTAAGTAATATTTTGAAGTGAAACATTACCCTTAATTACACAACTTGCTGCAATATTACCAATATTAATAGAAGGTAAATTTTTGAATAGAATCTAAACAAATTTAGTAGGAATGATATGCAAAACATAGGAAGTCAAGAATATTTGAAATTCCACACTGAAAACATGATAAAACTTTGCATTCCATTACTATACCCACAAATCTACTAACTGAAATCATGTTTGTCTTTTGTTCGTGCCGGAAAAGGTATGGGTTCCGCGGAACTCGCAGACCTTATACCATCCGAAAAAAAAGGTACTGATATGATCCTACCACTTCTGCCCAGTTTGTTTTGTCAGCAAAGTTGTAAAATAGCTCACCGTATTTTAGACAGTATTTTTCTTTTAAATTTTTTAATGGATTGCATGACAATGTTCCACCCGCAGGAGTTAAAAATTTTGAACATATTTGCTGCATTTTTAGCTCAGAACTCTGTATTATAATTGTATGTAAATTGCACGATAATATGTACCCCATAGATGTCCAGTTTATTTACCCTAAAAGCAAAGGATGTTCCTCGTCATGTCTGTAGAAAAAGACAGGGCTTGTTGTGAGCTCTGAAGAGATGCATAATATGGCAGTCCTTTGTATCATTTGATAAACTTTTGCATTGAATTTATGTACCTATAGGCAAAATAAAAATTTATTGGACAATGTAAACAAATATGCAGAGCAGGATTGCATTTACAAATAATGGGACCCTGCACTCTGCATCTTTGTTTACACTGTCCAATAAATTATTGATTGGCCTATAGTCACATTGACAAGATGCGTAGAGTCTGTATCAGCTGATGCCATCAAAGAGAAAGCAGCAGGTTCAAATCCACTTGCACTGATATGCAGGGGTTTGATTCTCAGCTGTTGTATTATATGTGCAATTGGTTGCCAGATCGAATCTTGGCTTCTACATACAGGTTTTGTAAAGCTTGTAAAACACAGCAGGCTTACGCTGAAGGGTTTGCTAGATTCTAGTCTCGTATCTCGACCAACATTTCTGCAGACATAAATGTTTGCATAAGTTTTAGAAGCAATCAGTGTGCATAATGTACATTTTCGCCTAGCAATTTTGTTTTATTTTTTTAATTTGTCAAATTCAAGTTAGGGTCATTAATTAGTTAACATTTTGCTGAACAACACCTTCCAGCACTGCTATTTGTGAGCTTGTACCCTACCCTACCCAGTTATATCTCATAATGCTAAAAAATAGCTAATTGTAGTCATTGTTATATACGTCGTATTAGGTACTGGGATAAGTGTTCCTTAACCTGTTGTTTTTTAAATCATAAATTTATAAAATTTGATGCAGTCTATACTTGAATAAATGCAAGAATTTTCAAAAGAGGGAGGCGCAATTTTTACAGTGCCTTGGCGCCCACTAAAGTCAGGTGTTTTTTTGAACTGTTCGAATATACCTAATAATCATGCATTTGCTGCCGTTCTGCTACAACAAGGTTTATTATAGTGTTTTTTTGAAGGACGGGGGCTTGTTGACTATTCTCAACATATACCCATAAAAGCAAATCATAGAAAACAGAGAAATTTGATGTTCAAGTAACCTTGCTGTGTTCATAAGATTCCACTGTACCTACAGAGAAAGATTTGACAATGACTAAATTGTTCTTTTGGGTTTCAAGGACACTGATGAAATTGCCAAGATCAAATCCGACAAAGAACCCATCATGGTCAGTATATGGAATGTGCTTGCTTTGTATCTCTGCATGATGTAGCAGACTATATGCTAGGTTGCTATAGCAACTGTCTTAGTTTGCTAAGAAGTCCAGGATAGACACATTTTCAGTTTGTTTACACGTTTGATTTTATTTTTAAACTAATTCACTATTGCTGTTGTAGATTTTAATATATTTCTTTTTTCTAATAATGAATTTTGCATGGGTAAACTTGCTGCCTTGAAAACAGGTTTTCTGGTTTGATTGCTTCCCGTTTTTATCAGTTTATGTTTGTACATTCTTGTCCCAAAACCATTGTGTAAGCCATGGCTTACAGTAAAACAGGTCTATTTTGCAGACAATTAAGTTTCTTAAACTTTGAGATCAAAATCAGTCAATATTTCAAATTAAATGAAAAAGTTGTATTTAATGTTTCATTTTGAGGATTAACGTACTGTTTTTACTATTTTGTATAAATAAATTGCTGCAAAATAATTTGTTTTCCAATATAGTGGGATAGTTATTAGGTAAAACATAAAGTTTGACATGGCCATAAGATTCTATGCAATTTGTAATTTTGACAAGTTCATGACTAGATGTCATAATATGGTGATTTCCCACAGTTAATTACCAACAAAATGAAGGCATAAGATGCACAAAAAAGTGCTTTGCTTATATTGGTGATTAACTGTGTGGAAAGTAGTGTACTTCAATTAAGTAAACAAAGTACATTTGTTTGTAGGACATTGTCATATTTTTATTTCATTTCTTTTGAGGGGATTGTAGATGATTTTATCAAGTTATATAGAATATTCAGATAATGTATGTACCTCATGCGCACATATCTTAATTTTACTTTAAACCTGGATTTCAACCAGAATTCAGCCATTGATTGCATAGTTGATGTGATGTGGAAAAGTTTGACTTTTGGTTGAATTTTGGTTTTAAAGTTTGATTGTTTAAGACGGTTGATTTTTGGTTGAGATCGTTAATATTGGTTCAAGATGGTTGAATTATTTTTTTGTTGTTGATTATTGTGACAAAGTTGACTCATTTCCTAACCAAATATATGGTTGAGAATGAGAAGAAGTTCAAAAATTTGAATGCTCAACATTGAGAAGTTGATCTGTACCCACAGGGTACATTACTTGAGCGTAAGCTATTTTGCAGGTCCATTGATTATTGGATTATGATGCATTGTGGGATTGGAAAGGGCTCAAAATTTGCTGAAATGTGGGTCCTTTTCACTCCCACAATGCATCTGAATCCAATAATCATTGGATCTGTAATATAGGCCAAAGAAGAATTGAAGCTTATTTACCTTATAGATTGCTTTATACTTACTGTATAGATTGCTTGATCTTCCTACTAATTTCGCATGATTTTTTGCTTTGTTTTCATCACTTTACTGCTGCTTTGCTTCTGCTGTGACTGGTCTTACAGTCGTCTGTCTATTCCAAGGTAAAGATCAGTGCTACTTTGCTTAAAGCTTCTCAGATTTCAAATGATTCTTGATTTGATAAAATAAATAATGAGCCTATACTTTGATCAACACTAAATAGGCGGGCCTCTTCTCATTGTGACTTGATACAGATAAATGTGTGCAATGCTGAAAACTGCACAACTCCAGGAGACACAGCATGCGTTGCACATGGGACTCGCGTATCATTATCTACGGCACGCGTGTAACTAGAATTAAGTTTACTTGCGGATGACGAAAAGCCTCATAATATCTGCCTACTTAGTGCTGATCAAAGTCTAGCATAAGCTGCCAGACAAATTGAGTATCTGATCCCGACATTTTGCTTAAAACACATTGGAGCACTAACAATAAATGCATCTCATCACAACCATTGTGTAATTGATTGCTACAGCAGTCCAATAACTTGAATTGCTTAGAAGCAGACCTATGTCATATGTGTCACAATGATCTAAAAGCAATCAACACTCTATAACCAGGCATCCTTACATTTTCTTTCTCAAATTTTGAGAACTTGCAAAAATTAATCAAAATTTCCCAGAACCGGTATTGTCTCCATAGAGATGCATTGTTTTCACTGTGAAAATCGCGACAAAGGCCCCATATGTGAACAAATATCTGGATGTCACTCATGACCATTGGCCATGTTCACTCACACTTATATATATGACACATCAGTATGACATCTCTTTGAGTGTAAGGCTAAATATGTGCAAATAGAATCAATTAAAAACTTAGTTCTTGTTTGCCATGCAGCTCCTCAAAAAATGACAAGAGACTCTGAAACATGCTTAGATGTACTTCCGCTCTTGATATTGGGTTTATGGTGTTTGAGGCCATGAGGGAAGCTAGGTCAGGGTGGATTGCACAAATAGTTAGGAACTTTCATAAGTATCCAAAACCATAAAGTACTAAATTCTTTCTCAAAGTTGTGAACAATCATAGGCAATTGGAAAAAGTGCTACACATAGGGTGCATTTTGTCAACTTTGAATTCAGAAAGTTATTCCTGAACATCAACACCAAATATCGAGAGTTTGAATCATTTCATGTCAAGTCTGTTGTCAACTCATTATGTTACACTTACTAACACTTCATTTGTTTTACTATGCATTTACTAACAAATTTGCAAGAGATTTTAATGATTTATACAAATTGAGTTACATCCTGTTTTTCACTTCTAGATCCTTTTTCAAATCGTATATGGATTGCTTGCATTTCAGGTTTATGTCTATGACAGCAGATTTTATGTAATGCCCCAACCACCAAAACTCAATTGCTTATACCAGTCTTGTCTACATGCACAACATTTTTTCCAATTTTCCTATAGCATCTTTGAATTCAACAGCATTTTAACCTTTAGAACATAGTTCCATTTATTTAACATTTTCTCTGTCTTCTCTCCCCCCCCCCCCCCCCCACCAGTGTGACATATCCTATTGAAAGGGCAACACCTGTCAGCATTTTCAAATTCTGATGCAGAGTCTTCTGTAATCACTTAAATTTACGAGTAACTTTTACGGGCAACTGACCTAAGAGGCCAAAATGTATACCAAAAAATATTTTGCTTTTGAAAATTGACATATTAAAATAATTTCAACAAACTTTTAATACAGAGTCAAAGTATAAATTTTAAAACATTTCTGCCAATAACGAATTTTCACGATAACGGGTCAAAGCGGTAGATTTAAAAAAAAAAGGTACTGGGAGGGCTACCTAAATGCGGAAATCTCCTGTCTAAATCGGGAGACAAGTATGAAGGGCAATGCATTTCAGGCTATCTTTCTGTATATCCCTACATCTTACTCACCTACATTGTTGGTAAATCCCAATGTCCGTACACTTTTGACATCCATCCTTTACGCTATCATCAGATAGCAAGCCGTGGTTAGCAACAATCTCACATTTTTCATCTTGAATTACAACCCTACATGTCCAACTATTATAGGCAAAACACAAGTTCATTGGACAATGTAAACAAATATGCATTGTATGGGTTACACTTGAAAACAATAGGGCCCTGTACCCTGCATTTTTGTGTACATTTTCCAAGAAATTTTTGCTTGGCCTATAATTAGATGTCTATGTCGGTAGAACTTGCCAGCTGCACTCCATTCCATAATTCCAACCTCCACACCCCCTATTCACTATTGGCAGATCAGTGAGTATTACATCATCATCAATGTTTGAAAAATTAGTGTTTTCTTATTAACAACATTTACAGCTTTTTGTTAATAAAGTTCCAGAAAACGGTTCTTTTCTATATCTTTGCAAAGCGGGTATATGCAAAGAATAATAAAATGTATAATCTTGATTGATATTATTGTATTAGTAACCTATGACCTTTTGACCTTTAACCCCTACAGGGCAGTGAAATGGAAAGTGACCTAGAAGACCAGTTCCCCACAGACCCGCATTCTTTTGTGAATCACTACGCCAGTTTGCCTACAACACAGTCATGGAGACGACAACAAAAGGGACCAAAGGCCTACAGTTACACCGACAGTGAATCTAGTATGAACAATGGTAGCGTCATGCTCAATGGACTAGCCAATATGCCTGCCGGGTCGCGGGCGCCAGTACACGGATTCTCATCATTTGTATAACACATGCTGACTTTTTAGTCTTTTATGTGTATATAATATTGTCTTATTATGATCAGTACCATGTGGTTTTTAAAATGGCGTGCATGAAGGGAATAAAAATGGTGCTTTTTAAAATGATAGGTGCATTGTCAACCTTCAAGGTCAACTCTTAGAGGAAACGTCCCTGATTTGCTACTTGATTGGGCTTCTGGTCAACACATATGGTTTTTATGAAGAGCAGTGACTCAAGAGCTACACAAAGATGCAAGATAAACTAAGTGTTTTTCTATTCATATGTAAAGGAGAGACCATCAACATTGATTCGTTCATCAACATATCGGGGCAATCTACACGAAGTGCAGATCCAGATTCATGCGCATCTTCGAGATCCAGATTTAAGATCCGCATCTCTGTAGAATGCTTACATGTACGCATGCACGCAGAGTTCTGTACAGCAGATCTGGATCTGACACCCGTGTAGCCACAGTGTACTGCAAAATGGCTCATGGACTTGCACATTCATCTGGATTTGCACTCCCATGTAGATTGCCCCATTATTATGTGGTTTCATGAGAGCTGCCTAGGTTAGGGTGACTATATGAGCTACAGAAAGATGCAAGTAACATTCAATTTTTCAATCTATATCTGGGTTGCAGACTTGGGCAATCAGTGTTCCAAAACCAGGTTTTATGAGTTGCCTAGCTACATTAGTATAACTGATGTTATGACAGACATTTCCAGGTAACTATGTATGGCGCTGCTTTTGTTTCCAGCCAGTTACTGGTACATTCAGAGACGAGATCTCATCACTTTGTTATGTGAGTGCAAGAAAGTCATATCTACAATGGCTGCCTTAAGTTATTTTTATTTAACACCTAGTCACTAGAATGGGAAATATCCCTCGAAATTTTGAGCCACTGACCCCAGACTGGAAATTACAAAGTGTGCAATGCAAATTAATAACAAATGGCAGATACGACTTTTTGCACTCACATGATGACTTGAGACTTTATTTCAACCTCTGCCACAGCCATTCTTTCACAATAATACTCTATACAGTATAAGGAATGATGGCAAGCAGGTATCAAAGGCAATGCTGGTTTAAGAGGGTCTGTTGCGGTTGCAACATCCTTGCTGTACTTTACAGGGATGCTACTATAGTAGGAATTCCTACTTTTTGGTCATTTTGGAGCATTTTTCCTATTTAAAAAAAAAAATCAAAATTTCAAAACTTCAAGGTTGTTTTTTTTTTATTAAAGAGTGATAGAAAGTTGCATAAAATGGTCAAAATGTGCATGAAAATAGAGATTTCAGCAACAAAAATATACAAAATCTTCTCCAAGGGGAAGTTTTTCCTCCCTCCAGCTCGAAATTGGTATCCCATCGAGACTAATTTCCTATTTTTCCGTACCCAAGTGGCATCCCTGTCTATAACAACTGTGACAAAGGGGTTTGTGTTACAATCACTGTGCACAGCCAAATTCCTGCAGCCCATATCACTGTTAACCTCATACACTTGTAGCAGCTGTACTGGTATCATTGAGTACCAACACTGTTTGCTACTTGGTTTTAAAGTACAGTGGAACCTCGTTAATACAAGATTTTTGGGACCGTAGAAGTTAGCTTGTGTTATCAGGAGCTTGTGTTATCAGGAGCTTGTGTTATCAGGAGCTTGTATTATCCAACTCATTTTACATGTGAATGTAATTCTTGGGACTTCAAAATCACCTTGTATTAACAGAGCTCTTATTAACGAGGATCCACTGTACTTGAATGTACCAGTAAATAGTATCATGTGTTGAGGGATTCAGGAATTTAGTTGTGTATGATCAGTGATTTGAACCAAGTAATGTGGCAGCAGTGACCAAATGCTGACATTCACTTTGACAGTTTATTTTAGATTACTTCAAATCAAAATTAACCCTTCCCAGGCTAATGGTAAAATTTGGATTTTGCTTCATGTAGCAAAGAAACAATGTTTCACCAGATTGGCCAGCAAATAAAATGTCATGGAACTTTATTCTGGAATATAGCCTTATGATATTATGCATAACTTGCAATGTAATTTGATTCTATAATTTATGTTATCTGGGATAACAAATTATTAAATTAATAATCCTAGATGTTAAGCTCATTCAAAACAGTAATTTTTTTTGTTTATAAAATTGTTGAAATATTTGTAATGTATCTTATAGGTTTTACAAAAAGACCTGAGTTGGCAACACAACTACCAAAGTGGAGTAAACGGTTTCCTTTACCTGTAGGCTTCTCATTTTAGCTTAAGTAGTGAAAAATCTAAATCAGATTTTGTGGCAAAAACTTTGTTGCAAGATGACTATGAGAAATATATATTTGACGCAACACATCAAAAGGTATATCTTTGCGACGAAGGTGAATTTAAGATACGGTTGAAAATGAGATGAAAAATGTACATCTTTGCGACAAAGGTGAATTTAAAGATACGGTTGAAAGTGAGTGGAAAATGCCAGGATGTTAAATATGAGGTATGGCCAAATGCGGATTTTGTTTAGGATAAAAAAGTATCAGAAGCATTGGAAAATGTTGGGGTTTCAATGGCTAGTCAAATATACTTACCTGGGATAGTCATGTGAGCACTAAATACTGCCAATTTCCACCGCTTGTAGCTCAAAATTGGAGCCAGCAATTTTTATAAATTTTAGACATTTTGAAGGAAATGTAATTTGTAAAGCTTATAAAATGTCACAGATATGGAGTTTGGAAGTGGTACTTGTAATTCCAACTATACAATACAATACCATTGTTTAGGCTTCACTATGAACATCGGGTTTTCAAAACTGATTGGATTGGCACAAATTAACTCTTTCCAGTCTGACCACTTTTTCCGCTCCAGGCTGAAGGGATTTTACTAAACTGAGTAAATTTAAATTAACTTTAGAAGTAATCTACATAATTCAATAATACTTCAGCATAATACACCTGTATGAACTGTACACATTCCCTGGGATAGTGTTTTTGATGGTAAGAGGCAATGAGTTTAGTAGTACTTCATTGTTAGTGAGGGCATCTGGGGGACGTCCTATGCCTGAGCTGACAGTAATTTAGGGCGTCCCCCTGACGTCCTACGGCAGGAAAAGGTTAAAGAGGACCAAACAGACTGTCCGTCAGTATTATAAGAACTCATTTTTGACTTTTGGACCTAAGATACCCCTTTTGATGTGGCACGTCACATATGTAGAACATGTAAACTATTGTAGGCGATCAATTATTGGCCAAACAAATTTGGACAATGTAAACAATAATACATGGTGGTAGTTGCACTCTGGATTTTGGTTTACACTGTCCATTAAATTTTTGTGTGGCTTAACTGATTACACACTGTGATTATGTAGTCAGTGGCAGCTAGATGTAAATTAAATGCTGCCACGTTATTGTTAATATTTTAAAGTGTCCTTCTGAAATTGACTGCATATTATCAAATATTCAAGATTTTATGGCTATGCAAAGGTACATTGTTTGTTATGTGAATGTTTTTCTTTGATGTAAATAATTCTTCTGTTATGGGGTGATGACAATGTATGTTTTGTGTATTTATTAGTTGAATTACAACCAATGATGCTTTGTAGAAATGCCAAAAATGATTACAATCAGCACTTCTGATGCATTTGTGAGATTTGGGCCCAAAATTATGCTCCTGGCTCCGGGAGCATGTTTAAATATTGTCTTGCAAAATAGCATTGATAAAGAAGCAAGTAACTAGATGTATCTAATACATGCTCCCGGGCAATGTACATGTATAACATGCTCCCAGAGCATGTATTAGATACATCTAGTTACTTGCTTCTTTAATAAATGCAATTTTGCAAGAAAACTTCTAAACATGCTCCCGGAGCATGTATATATTAGAGACATCTAGTTATTTGCTTCTTTATCAATGCAATTTTTACAAGACAACATTTAAACATGTTCCCTGAGCATGTATTAGATACATCTAGTTACTTGCTTCTTTATCAATGCCATTTTGCAAGACAATATTTAAACATGCTCCCTGACCATGTATTAGATACTGCTCCTGGAGCATAATTTCAGGCCCAAATCTCACTCACAAAAGCCTTCTGATTTTTTGCATGCATAAATGGTCTTATTGTTAGGATCTATGTAGAACCTTGCCATAGCAGTTTAAACTGCTCAAGGATTAATCTTATTTGTTTTAAGTAAAAAATTGCCCAGCGTAGAAAATTTAAAATTTCATCCTGTTTTCATGAGTAGCTTTTGAAGACCAATTTTCCATAAACACAAAAGTTCACTGCTAATGTACTCCGATTCAAGGCAAAAAAAAAACAGTTGTTTCGTCGTCCTCGACCACCCGCCCCCATTTTTTCGAAACTGGAAAAAAGTTGTTACTGTACAAAAGAGTACCGCGCCTAATTTTCAGATTTAAAAAAAGGGTGTTTTTTTCTCTGAGAATTTTGATTTTTTGAAAATATTTTTTGAGTTGTTATTTTCATTTTGTTTCCATTTTAATACTGTTTTTAAACTTGTATAAAAAGAATTTTTTGGTACAGTAGACTTATTTGCATCTTTATAGAGGCCATAACTTGCTGTAACTTTGACTTACATCAGAATTTTTTTTTTAAATCCGCTCGCCCGCACTTGCTCAAAAAAAGTTATGGAGGACAACCAAACAAATTTTTTTTGGCCTAATGGGACCTTGTGCCATTTGCTTTTCAAGTTATAGAATGAAATCCACAAAAAGAAATCAAGCAATTTCAGACGCACATTTACATGTTAAATAATTCAGTTACCTATTTCAGAAAATGATGAGGTATCATATCATTTTTTTTAAGAGTAAGAAAAGCAGCATAATTACAAACACCAAAGGCAAAATAAAAATTTCTTGGACAAAGTAAACAAAAATCCAGGGTAAGGGTTGCATTTACAAACAATGGGGCCCTGCACTCTGGATTTTTGGTTATATGTCCAATAAATTATTGTTTGACCTATAAACCAACCCTTGTCCCCTATGCAAAGTTGTTCCTTTTGATGTGCTTTATTACATTTAATGCTTTCATATTACGCTGTATTTATACTTTACACAATCAATAATGTGCATATATATACTGGATTTTGAGCTCAAAAATTGAGTGTGCTCCATGCTTTTGTGTGTGTGTGTGTCAAGTATAAATTCAGGTTTAGATGTCAGCTGTCCATCGAGATACAGAAAGAGTTTTGGCCTATGAAGAGTACACCATGCATGTCCACACAGTGCAATGTTTAGTGCTTAGATTGTGTACATGCATCCAGTAACTAAGAAAGGCAAGCGTTTTAAGGTGAACAATTTTCTGGTCAACAGCATGAAATGTTTTCTATTAATATAGCACTTTGGTTATTTTACAAGTAGAGTTCATTTGAAAATTTGTTACAAATATTTTTTGATTGATTGAAACTGTCACCTTTTTCATGAACAAGCAAACCTGTTCTGTTTGGTTAATTTGGAGTCCATAGGTCATATCAAGGTCAAACCGGGTTGATATTGTGCACTGTGACCTATAATGTTATGACTACTGACCACAAGTTTCTTTTGGGATAGGAGAGACCTATGAATATTTATTTAAGCAGGTATGTTCAACATTCCAAATGTAACAAGATACCCAAAATGTTGAGTTTTATTGTATCCCTTGTTCAAAAATCCTGCCAATAATATATTAACTTTGCATTTTAGCAAGAGGTCATATAATGCTATTATATAATATATATTGTTAATCCAGATCGTATGTATTTATAAATTTTAGACTTGTAGAATATCAGGCAGTTTTTAAAACAGAAAATCATTTTAGTTAAAAGTTCAAAAGAAAACATGGCATTCCACTCCCTTGTCCCTGTACTTTAAAAGTAACCTGTTTCTATGGCTCACCGTTTTACTCAAGTATATTGTGTTCTTGATATATTTGTATATATTTTGTACAAAAATATTGGGGCTTGTGCAACAAAATGTCCCTCAGTAAAAAATGATAGTAATAGGTGTATTGTATGAAGAGACGATATCGTGTGTATCCCATCATGCATTGCTTCCCATGTGATTGTTTGTATGGGAAATTATGTGAGTAGTTATTGATTGCCTGTCAATGAATGTTTGTTGTTTTTTTTTTTCTTTTGTTTGGTGTTTGTTTCCTCACTATTTACTTATGTGACTTCCTGTACAAATTTTCCCATAGGAAGCAATGCATGATGGGATACATACGATATCTTCTCTTTATTGTATGTATGAACAAATCAATTTCTTTTTTGATGCATTTTGTATATATTTTGTACAAAGATTCTGGGACTTGTGCAAGAAAACGTCCCTTGGTTATTATGATGATATTTGTTGCGTTTCGTAACACATTGCACCACCAATGGCCAAAATTGAAAGGTCAAAATTGAAACCTGTGAATTTATTTAATGTTTTTTTATAGCATACCATCTGGGAGTAGCTCTTAGATGATGTTTATAACACACACACCCTTCGAGTAGCTACCAAGAATGCAGATTTCCTGTCTTTTGGGACATTTTTTTTTTTTCATTTTTGTTAAGAATACTGTAAAACTTAAAATTGTATATTTCCATGGGAAAATGTTTTCAGGATTTTGCAGATTTAGTCGTTGGTGAGAATTTTATCTAGCAGTTTTGTTGTCATTAAAATAGAAAACAAGTACAAAAGATACTTTTAGGCAAGTTTTTATTTTCACGATTTGATTTCTACTCGCAAAAATAAAAACCTTGCGAAATTTCTACTTTTACAGTATTACTAAAAGTAGGATATTACTGGTTTTCATTTTCTGAATAATGCATTATTTTTTAATTGAATTCCTTAGTATCATTTGGCTTTTTGGTAACCAATTCTGTTGGAAAAGTAGAATGTTCTCAATTGTGGTGTAAAATGCTTGCAGGTCTAATGCTCACGTAAAGTCAATGCATTATATGCAGGCATTTATTATTAGAAAAAATACAACCTTTGACCACCAGTTATCTTGAAAAAGTTGGGATAATTAGGCAGCCATTGATGGAGCAAAGTGTTACGAACGGCATCAATTAAATGTTTTTGTATTCAAATCACAGAGAATTGCCTTTTGCTAGTGATTTTTGTATATTGTTATTTCTAGAATGGTGATGAAATAACCTAATTTATCTATGATAAAAGTTTGCATTATTTGTTATTGTATATTAAAATTTTTATTCATAAATTGCATATATGTGCCACTTTTATCTTGTATTCCATCATCCACACCGGGAAAGGAATTATCCATAGAAGGGAATGACGGAAAATGCCGTTCTAAGCTGCAATTTATGGAGGTTTTTGTTTTCTTTGTAACATATATTTTAATCTGTACAGATTTTACAGAATTAATTGTCAAAATATAAGTTCATTATTTGATTTACAATGCAATTTTAATCCTTAGGACCATTACTGAATTATTTTTGAATATCATAACTCGTGCACATAAGTTTTAACATTTTTATCCTATGAAGTATCTGCAAAAGTATCGTTTGGAAAAAAATAGGCATATTGTTGTTTTGTTCAGTGTGCAAAAGGTGTTGATTCTTAAGTCAAAGTGCATTAAAGCAAAAATAAAATCTAATCATATATATCTCGAAAATCAACTTTAACTAAATAAAAATTACAAGGGATATATGTATATATATGGCTATGAGGTCATAACCATAAAATCACTGGGGGTGAAAGATTTCAGTTTGTATAAAGATTTTGTTTCAAACTGCGGGAAATTACATCTTGTGGTTAATGGTCACATTGTTTTGTTTGTTAAGTAAAACCATCCAAGTTACTTTCATTGTGTGTAGTTTTATTTGTGTTCAAATACTGTGCATAGAAACATTGTTTTGCAGAATAATTGTAACATTTTGTAAAAGGTTTTGAAAAGATTTTATATTTTTAAGGCAGAAATGTTTCAATAATAAATTGTTTTTTATAAACTTGACATTGGATGTATTTTTGCTTTTTTCCTCTTGGTTAAAAAAAAGAGGTTTGTGATAGTGTATTCATTCTGTGTGGGGTCCATTTCATAAATCAAAAATATCTCCTTTTGGCAGAAAGGGGATATTTACCTTAATAAATTGAAACTCTGTAAAAAACAATCCGTCCATTTGGGGTATACCATTTTATAAAGTAATGGTGCGGCCAAATACTAATTACTAAATAATATAAAATTTTGCCACTATTACAATAATTGAACATTCCATTGGGTTAATCCATTTTAGAAGTTTGTGCACCCCTTTTAATATAAATTTTATTCTATTTGTAAAATAGAGTATGGATGGACAAACAAGCAATCTCACCCCTACTAAAATAATGGAACATTCCATTTATACAATTTTAAAAAAAAGGGGCTGGAGGGACAAATATTATTTATTAAATCTCACCCCTATTAAAATAATGGAACATTCCATTTTATAAAATTGGGGCGATGGAAATTATTATTTAGTAAATACATACCTACAAAGTAATGGAACGTTCCAGTTTATTCCATTTTATAAAAAGGGTGTGGAGGGGCAAATATTATTAACTAATAAATACCCCACCCCTATTATAATAATGGAACTTTCTATTGGTTTATTCCATTTATGAAATAGGAATGTGGAGGGACAAATATTATTTATCTAATATAATAAAATCTCACCCCTATTAGAATAATGGAACATTCCATTGGTTTGTTCCATTTTATAAAATAGGGGCAATAGAAAATATTATTTAGTAAATACATCCCTACAAAAATAATGGACCAATCCAGTTTATTCCATTTTATAAAAAGGGTGTGGAGGGGCAAATATTATTAACTAATAAATACCCCACCCCTATTATAATAATGGAACTTTCTATTGGTTTATTCCATTTATGAAATAGGAATGTGGAGGGACAAATATTTATTACCTAATATGATAAAATTTTCCCCTATTAAAATAATGGATAATTCCATTGGTTTATTCCATTTTATAAAAAGGAAAGTGGAGGGGCAAATAAAGACTCTCAAAAAAGTTTCGCTTTACCTCGAAAAAATGGCTCATGTGCCAAATGTAATTTAAAGAATGTGTGTACAAGCGCTGAAATTTCAGCTTTCATTTGACACCTTTTTTTGACAATTGACTGAGAAACATTGAAGTTATGAACTTTTAAAACCCTTGAGGACGATTTTTAAAAGTTGCTAATTTCATTTTTCGCACTGTACAAACCAGTAACGCAAGAGTAAGGATAATAATGAGGTAAGTTTAGTCACTGGAACACGCAGCCATTGGTATCTAAGAATTATCCATCAATAATGTTCAAGATATGGATTTTTTCATTAATTTTTCATTAATTCATTGTTATAAATAATGAAAAAACAACATAAAACGAGAGAAACGACATTCAATTGGTAGTCATTACTGGCATTAAAGACATGGCACAGGTACCTAACCACACAGGACGAGTAATGGTGCGCGATGTTTTGCCTACCAGTTGAATCTGAAGTTTTATATTGTTCCTTCTCATTAATAAGATGAAAAAAAAATATCTTGATTGATGATGGTTAGAATCCAATGACATGGTTTGGAAAAAAAACGCGAGCTTCAGTGACCAAACTCACCTCATCTTGATCGTTAGGTATGCGCTACTGGTTTGTACAGTGCAAAAAATGAAATTAGCAACTTTTAAAAATTGACCTCGAGGGTTTTAAATGTTCATAACTTCAGTGTTTATCAGTCAATCTTTAGAAATAGGGTGTCAAACAAAAGCTGAAATTCCAGCGCTTGTTCCCAATATCTTCAAATTACGTTTGCGAGTACCGTATTGGCGCACGAGCCATTTTTTCGAGGCGAGGCGATACTTTTTTTTTGAGTCATTATTTACTTATATATACCACCACCCCTATTATAAGGGTGTGGAGGGACAAATAGTATTTACTAAATAATAAAAACCTCACTCAAATAATTGAATATTCCATTGGTTAATTCCATTTTTAGAAATTAGGGGTGTGGAGAGGTAAATATTATTCACTAACTGATAAAAACCTCACTCTTAAAATAAATAGAACATGGTTTATTCCATTGTATTAAAAAGGTTGTGAAGTGGCAAATATTATCTTATTAAATAATTAGAAATCTCACCCTATTAAAATAAGACCATTCCATTGGTGTATTCCATTTATAAAGAAAGGGGTGTTGAGGGGCAAATGTTATTGACTAAATAATTAAATCTCACCACTGCAAAAATTATGGAACATTTCATTGGTTTATTCCATAAATAGGGATGTGGAGAGACGAACATTGTTTACTAAACAATACAGAGTATGTTAAAACAATTAGTACTCAGAATAAATAAATCTTTAAAATACTTTCCGTTCCATTCTGAAATTCAGAATCATTTTAATTGGTAAAAAATTCTTGAAAGTAAACTACATCAGGGTACAAAGAATTTTTGTGTGATTTTGCAAATTATAACCCATCAAGACAATCATGCAATAGAGGCCTTCCACGCTTTTATCGATTGATACCAAACAAAGGATTTGGACTGATGACCTTTCCCGTAAATATGGCGTACCGCAGTCCATTCAACAAAATACTGTAATTAACCTACTGATAATGGTGCACTTTTATTAATGGGATAATATGAAGTGTTTGGTAATGGTCATACTTCTATTGAATGCATTTGAGAAATCTGCCATATTCACAGTATTCTACGTCACATGCAGGGCCTCTATATTTTGGTGATAGCTTCCCATTACAAAACCTGTGGATCTGTTGATCGCTGGCAAGTCACCAAAGCACTGTGGCACCTGGGGGGAGGCCTCAATGTTGCTGTAAACTGGTACCCCTATCTCCTAAGACATTGGTGCAGTTAGCACTTAACAAGTAAGTAAGGGTGTCATATACAAACATTTTCACTGACAATTGCATTGATTGAAAACACTTTATCTATTTGTTTATTTATAACATTGGGCGGAAAGCCAGGCTAATCCCAATAGTGCATATGCATTCAATTCCAGGGACGTCTCCATGATGTGAAAGACAGAATATTGGAAAGAATGTTTGATTTTAGATGGAGGAAGGAACTGAAGTGATCGGAGAAAACCTGTGAGAACAAGTATGGATTGACCCTGTAAGGCTAAAAACAGCTATATTTATATTGATCAAAGAAAATTTTATACCATTTTCAAAAATTTGTTCCAGTGCATGTACATTTTAGCAAGAATTCAGAGCGCAGGGCAACACTGACCATAAATGCAATGTACATCAAGTATTTTTGTGTACTGTATCCCAAGGAATTGTGAAAGACGTGCCAGATATTTATGGTACTTGCTACCTTTCCTGGCTGAAAACTCTGCTGTATTCTGTTGGACGCAGTTGTCGAATTTGGCATACTTATTCATTGGAATGAACTACTGTGCACATCGATGTCTATGGAGTGAACCAATATTTCCAAAATATTTTATGTTTCCGCTCTTGTTCATTAATATTTTCTTAAAATAAAGTTAAAAGACACATTTATGCACAATATATCAAAAAGGAGTTGACACAAAATTAAGCTGCAATTACAAATTTTGTAGACTTTCTCATTCATCTCCGATGCAAATGTTTCATGCCAGGGAGTGACATGGAACAGTCTCAACTGACCAATCAGAAGACAGAATTCTAGTCTGTGACATCAGTGTGTCCAACAGAATATTATTGGAATACACTGATCTTGATCTTGATAAGGTAAGGACCAAAACTCCTTAAGAAGTCAAGCGGCCAGGTTGGTGCACATACAGAATGTTATTTAGTCTTGTATATTTCACTGATAGTCCTGACTCCTGCACAGTGAACAATTTAGACACAGCATGCTGGGAAGCTGCGAATTAAGGCATCAAATCTGTCCAAAGAAGGCGTCGATCCTGTCATGAGGTTGAATCTGGCGTCTTTGACGATTGTACCTCGCTGCTCTCATCTGATTCCTGTATATGATAAAAATAACAACAGAAACAGAAATGAATAAATAAAGGTACCATTCTTTGTTATGAAACAAGAACCTTGAACCTTCAACAAGCGCCTACCATCATTGGATTTAAATGCTAAACAATATTCAACAACTCGTTGTATCTCTTTATACAAAAGTGTACTGTTGTTGATTTAAAAAAGGTCAGTGCTTATATAGCGCTTTTCCAGAATTGATCAAAGCGCTTTACATTTATTCCGTTACCAGTAGAATATAACCAACTAACACGGCTACCTTACAATCACAGCGCCTATTGAGTATATTCCTAGTTATAATAATAATAATAATAATAGATACTTCTATAGCGCAGAATCCAAAAATATGATCAAAGCGCTTCACAATCAAATGAAATAAAAACAAATAATCAAAACAGCAAATGAATACAAATACATACTGCGCATATATACATGAATAAAGGTGGTACAAACTACTGCTATATTAGCAGGAAAAGATATTGGCCGGCAGCGGAAAACCGACAGCGTAGGAGCTTACAAAGAGTATTACATTTTTATACAATGAATGTACTCAATAATACCAAATACGTCAATACAAATGTGTTTTCAGATTTTTCTTAAAACTGCCCATGATATCACTTGGGTCGACAAAGCAATTAGGATTAAATCGCTTGCCCAAGGACATAACCTGTTGGCCATAGCGGGGCTCGAACTCACGACATACTGATTTTGAGTCCTGCTCTGTTCCACTAGACCACACAAACTCCCATTTTGTAACAAATCCACAGTTGATATTCAGAGTGTCTGTCGTTGTATGACCAGCATGACATCAAAATTGTGCAAACTCGACATTGTCGCATCTGGAAAATCTTGCGGCAAGCACGACCAATATATTGATTACCCTGTTGTGATGTTAGCAATGACACAATATTTTGAGTAAAAATAAATTCAATACATTACGACAACTCCAAATTGCAAATTAATGCTTGGTCATCTGCCGCAACTACAAGCTTGGTCGTCTGCCGCAACGCCAGCTACTCTGAAACCACCTTTACACCTAAACCTGACAAATAAAGTTTGGAAACTTTTTTTAGCCCTCTATATCTCTAAAGTAAAAATGTCTTTAAATAATTTCATGCAAAATTCGATTAGCTTATACCCTCCTCTTTAAATTGATACCAAATTTGTAACAATAGCTTGCTTCACAGCTGAGTAATTTTCCTTTGTTAACAGATGGGTCGCAAGCAGAGTTTGACAAAATTGAGCAGTATCTGTGTTAATCATCTTGACTATGTTGCTATAGGATAAATCAGTTAAAAGTTATTTGTACTCATGAAAGAAATAAGCATGAGGATGCACTTACCTTCTTTAATAATGGGTGGTCTGTCTTTCACATCTCCCGTTTCACGGAATTTTCTTTTTAACTTTGATATCATGCTTTTACTAACATCAAATGTTTCCGCAACTTGTCTCTGTGAAACACCAGCCTCCAGTTGGCCTATGGCCCTGGCTTTATCAAGGTTTGATAATTTAACAATGGTGATTTTAGGATTGAACATCAAATGATAAATTTGAAGAAGAGATGAGCAAAACAGATTAATTTGGCCATGACTAGCCAACTGTAAAGGTGCTGATCTGATCCCCACCCTTTTGTTATTGAACAACAAACTGATTTAAGTCAACAACTTAATTCATTCCCCATTCATTGAGTAATCCTATTGCATCATAGTGTTATGACCCAAAACAAGGATCAAGGTCAGAATTAACCTTTCGGGTTCGAGCTAAAAGCAAAGCAAGAATAAATACACTGTAAGTCAGGATTTTATCAAATAAACAAACAATTTATTTACACAAACAATTTAACAGTGTAATTGTCTTATCTACGGTTTTGTTTACTCACGAGTGGCTTCTGACTTGAACAAGCTAGCTAATAATATTCCACGGTAAAGTCCTTTATGACATCTGTACAAATGTCCACAAATCCAGATCCGAAACGGTACAAAATGTCCGATAACTCCTTCCGAATAATGATAAATATCAGTCAATATAAAAGTCGTCTTCTTGCAATCTCAAACTCCTTGTCCACAGTTAATATAAAATCGATTCACGATTCAGCGACTAAACTTCTCCACTATAACAGCTATGCATAAAGTACTCCAAAAAGTTCCCAAAACTCCATCCACTCTTCCTTTATATTCTCTAAAATATCTCAATGATATAACTTCAATAGCTGACTAAAGTAATAGCTAACTTCAAAGCTGACTGACTGACTTAATAGCTTCCCATAGCAGACAAAGTAAACTGACCCCTTCTCTCAAAAGCCATCTCTTTTTATACCACTTTAACTTTCTCTTGAAAACCCTCCTTTTATCCACACCATTCTAGTACACATAATAAATTTCATCATAATATTTACAGAACATTCTAGGTCAATCTTCACTCATAAGCAACTTGGGGATTCCCCATGTAACCATGGTAACAGTCAATCATACTGTACTTGTTTACATGCATCACACAATAGAATACTTGGAAAGTCCAACACACCACACACATGATTGACAGCTAAACAAAAGACCTATTATGTCTCAAGTAGCCCAACTTCCTATCAGCCCATTGTGTTGTATTAAAATCATCTGGTGCATAACAGATTGGCCACTCACATATCATGTCTGACTTATGGTACTGCTTCACTCAAAACTTTATATTAATAAATTACATATTCAGGGGCCTGTAACAATAGTCAATAGGATTGGAACAGATACTGCTCAATTTTGTCACGCGCTGGTTCAGACCCACTTGTTCAGAAAGGGAAATTACTCAGCTATTAAGCAACCTATTGTTATCAAAGTGGTATCATTTTAAAGAGGAGGCTGCTAGCTATCCAACTGATGCATCAACTTATTAAAAGGTTCTCACTTAGTTGAGATATAGAGGGCTAAAAAAAGTTTCCAAACTTTATTTGTCAGGTTTATAACCCATTTTTTTATGATTCTTACTTGTTTTTGCACCTTTGCCTTTGATCCTGATTGGTCTTCTTGATCCACGGACCTCTTGTGCTTGTTCTTGCCTTGAAGTCGTGCTCTCTTCTCAACCAAAGTTTCCTGGGGATTAAAACTGAAACAGAGAAACAAGAAATAAAAGTAAAATAAAATTACCATATTAGAAAATAATACAAAACAACACTAAAACATTATTATTTTCTTTGTAGCTCTGAGATAGGTATAAAGATTTAAAAGTTTTTCATTGCCAACATTAAAGAAACTGAGAGGTTGAAACAGGCAACAAGTAAATATACCTTTTTGAATTTTCAACATTTAGCACATGTCCTCATCAGAAGAAATGGTGATGTTGCGAGGATGGATGACTTTCTGACCGATGATGACGTCAGTCAGAATAGTCCATTATAGAGGGACAGCAGTTCTAATCCTTGGTCACGGTTCAGTGAAAGTTTCTTCTTTTTGATGTAAATGAGCTCCCACTCCTGACGTGGACCTCAGCCTTGGTCCCAATCAATGTTGAAAATTCAAAGGGTATGTTTACTTGTGCTGTAAGTACCTCTCAGTATGTTTATCTACCAGCATGTATGACGTCCATTCAAACATTTAGATATTAGGGAGACTAATGATACAATAGGGTGTTCATTGATGATGCATCGGATCTTGAATTGGCGTACAGTGTTGCGTACAATTCGGCTAAACCATTATTTGCCCAGTTTAATCTGCACCTATACTCTATAAATCTTGACGTATGCAACAAGCAGCCTATTAACGCACATAACCAATATAACCATACGGGGGAAGTAAATTAGTCCATATTTCAGGAATCATAACAAAGTACCAAATTTTGCTGAATATTCAAATGAACTTATGATTAAAGTCATGTAAAAGAATATTAATACACTGTGATTTGGTCTTAATTATTCCCAATCAATCATTACTAGTCTCTTACACAATATAAAACCCCCAGTTCACAATGTTTTAGAATACAACTGATATGATATGCAGAGTCTGATTGCTTGTTGCATACTTCAAGGTTTATAGAGTATTGATTTGATTTTGGCTATTATTATTATTATTTTAATAGAGAATCTTGAAATAGTATTCCAAGTGTTAACTGGATATAGGATTATATAATGCAAATGTGGTAAAATGTTTTCCTTACCCTGGCTTAGCTCTTGCCTTAGGTCCCCAGTTTGCCTGTGGATTCATAGGAAATCTGGAAATCTTCTCCATCCTTGACTTCGAATTGGCATCATCCCTGATGTCAAAACAGACATCAGTGCTGCCACAAAAAAGACATCAATATATTATTCATTACCATCATGGTACAGACTAAATATTTCACAAATATTGATTGCTGAATTGAATTTTAAAAGATGGATCCTCGATCCACTCATTCCCAAATTGTCCGACATTCTCTGATATGTCTGTCAAAATTATGATTTCAAAATCAATTTGTAAATACTACAGGTCAAACAATAATTTATTGGACATAGTAAACAATAATACATATTGCAGGGCCCATTTACTTGTAAATGCAACCCCGCTATGTATTAATGTTTATTGTCATATTGGATGGGTGATTTTAACATTGACCTTCTCTACTGTTGTTTTCCATCCCTTCCAACCATAACCATTATTATAAACAAAAGTCCATAGTACAGGGCCCATAGTTTGTAAATGCAAATTCTGCCATGGATTTTTGTTTAAATTGTCCATAAATTTTTGTTTTCCCTATAATAAGAAATCCATCCACCTGCTCAGAGTACAAAAAATCACAAGACTTTGATTCTGATATCATTGATTTTACATACATACATTTCCCCCGGCTTATTTGTGGAGCATGTGTGGCTGAGTGGAGAAAGAGCCCATCTCGTAATCCATAGTGGGAGTTTGAGCCCCGCTTGCGCCAATATGTTAAGTCCTTACGCAAGACACTTTATCCTCATTGCCTACGGAGGTGGATGTTTATAAAGTTGGTTCAATGTTGCAATATTGGCGCTGATTAAGCTGCCTACAACTTGAATTGTGCTTATTTAAGTGTGTTGATAATAATGTAAAAATTCTAGCAAATTGACCTGTGAAACAAACCATATAACTTTTCTTATTAAACAGGTGTAAGGGGCGCATCATTAGATTTCCAGGGGGGAGCAGGAAGTTTTTAGAAAATACAATTCCCCCTCCATAGGCAGAAGAAAAAAAAATCACCCCTGAACATAGAATAGGGGAAAAAACAGTAGTTTCTAAGGGGAAAAAAATTGTCCCCGAATGGGACACGAAAACAAAATTCAACCCCGAACCCAACTTCCTGCTCTCCCCTGGAAATCTAATGGTGCGCCCCTAATGATCTCACCTGCTTCCAAGATCATGGTTTGATTACACTAGAAACAAGTAAAGGTGTCTCTGATGTGTTTCTGTTAATAAAGATCAAACCAACTTTCTCTCTAAAGAAATTAAGACCACAGACGAAATTCACTTGATCTCCAGATAAACTATTTGAAATGGCCCCATGATAAGTATCATGAGGACCGGATCTCCAGCCCCACCTCAAATTATATAGGCCTCTAGAGACCTGATTTGTTTGTTTGTTGTTGTTATTTATTTTTATTTTTGTCAGCTTTGTGACCTGGGCTTTATATGTTCCCTTTTTGATGCATTTGGCCTGGGGGTACTCAAATTTGGTTTTGGTAGGGGTGTGCGACTTGGAAATGTGAAGTACCAGCCATGTATATACCAATTTTCAAGAAAAAGGGACCATATACCGAATGCCCAAATTTGGAGTCAAATGTATACCAAAATTGAAATTTTCTGCGAAAATTTACACTAATTTGGTGCGATTTTCAAAGCTGATTTTTGTTTGAAATTTGAAAGAAATTTTGAACCATTTTGGCGCAAATTACAGACAATTTTGAAAAACATACCCATCAAAATACCACAGTTTACAAAGAAAAGGGACCCATCGGTATACCAGACAGCTTGATTTTGCTACCCAAGTTTGCGGCACATCCCGTAATCAGATCTGTACTTAGGCTTGACGTCCAAAGACATTCGCTCGCCTGAGAGACATTCGCTCCGACGTATTCGTTCAAATGAAGAGTGAATGACACTTAAAATGATTGGATATTGGTTGAATTGATGAAAACATCAATGAAACTAATGCTAACATCAATTTATTCAATATGTAAGCATTGTAAATAATCATTTTCTTTCATTTGAGAGAAAGTCACTCGGGTGAGCAAACGTCTTTAGACGCCAAGCCTAAGTATCCCTCCCGTCATTGTATTTCATCATTGTATATCTCACCTGGATTCCTTCTTCAAGATGGCAGTTGCAGGACTTGTTTCTGTTAATTTCTTTTTATTAGCTGGGTTCAGCTTTTCCTGTAAAAAAATCATACAAATGTCAATATTCACTATGATTTTTTTCTTTAAATGTCTTGTTTATATTGTGTTAAAAAAGAAAAGAAAAAAGACAATCACAGGCTTTGAAAAAGAAAATGAAATCTTGAATAAACCTAAAATACTATACCTAGTATAATTTCATCAGTGCTTCCAAAGTCATGACCTTTGACATATAGCTTTCATAATAATACCCATGTATCTGGCAGTTGCCATAAAAAAAATTGTTAACAATATTCAACCTGTGGTTTGTTAAAGAATAACGGATAATTTTGGTTGCAAAAAGTTTCATGTACCTCTAATTTTTGGTTGATACAGCTTCAACCTAAGCTTCATCATCTGTTCAGAGATTGGTGACCTTTGACAGATTACCTGAAAGCTTTCTATAGACCATATCGATAATTGACATAATCCCGCCGATGATGGGGTAAATCCACAGAATCGGACGGGGAACAGAACTCAGAGCGAGAGCAAATAGTGTGTTTATCATACTTGGCCTCGTTCTGAATTCCGATTCCCCGTCCGGTTCTGTGGATTTACCCCATCAACGGCGGGATTATGTCAATTATCGATATGGTCTATACTATGATCGGTGATATAAACGAGTTTGGAGATCCCAATAACCTTTGACCTTTGCTACATTACTCACCCAAGCACGCATGATATCCCAGACCACTGAGGGCGGTGCATCTGTTTTCAATGCCTCTGCTGACGTGTGTGTTATGGACACCCTGTAGCCAGCATTCATGAGTGCGGATCTGATTACGAGCTGTGACATTGTGGTGGTGTGTATGATGCTGCATAGGTGACTCATAGTATGGTACAATGGACAATCTGGAAGCTCCTGTAAAGAAACATTTGACATACCTGTCAAGACTCCAAATTTAGGAAGCGGGAGTCTCTCACTTTTAGTTAGCCCTCCCAATCGGGTAGCCAACTCGATAAAAAATTTCTCCCGCTTTGAAAAAAAATCATCCGCTATCTTCCGCTTTGAAGAAAAATCTACTGGGGTGTCCCGCTAGCGTGTATTACAGTTTGTGGAGACATTTTAACAAATGATATTATATTACCAGTCATCTCTGTGTTTGTGACACCTTTTCATTTTTTTTTGCTTGTCAGTTTTCAAAAGCTATGTAAAAACATTTTGGTTGTACCTTTTGAGCCAACAGAAGTCTTCCGCATCAGAATATGAAATTGTTAACAGGTATGATTTGATATAAACCCCTTGTCACTTAAAAGATCCACAAATATGATAATAAAGACAGTCTGGATATAAAATACTACAGGTTTATGATAAATGCATAAGAGATAAAGATGAAATTAATACCAGAAAACATTGCACATCACAATCATGGGTGTGATACAACCAAAGTTTACTGGGATGATACCATAGTAAAGGGTAGGGTTTCCTCTCTCCATTGATACCCAAATTATGGAAATCTGTTGATGAATGGTGTCACAATGACAAAATAAAACATGGCTGACCTGAAAATGTTGATTTTCATTAAAATATAAAAACTGCAAAAACGGTCTGTGGACAGTTAGTACATTGACTATACAAAGATGCCTTAAGAATCTCATAATAAAATAATGCTCCTGGCTATAATTATTATGGGTAAAGTTTACAACTTTTTGATATCCCTCATATTTGAAGAAGAAAAAACCAAATTTATTTTGTGTTTAATTATAATGATCATAATAATAAAATGATTTACAAAGCGCCTTTTACAATGTGGACAAGGCACTATAGGGAGGAAAGAAAAACAAGAAATTAAGAGAAAAGATGTGATTTCAGAATGTTTTTGAAGGTGTTTAAATTAACAACAGAACAGATACTAATGAGCAGCTCATTCCAAAGTTGAGGGCCAGATATGGACAAAGCACGATCACCAGCACGTTTCTTGGTACGAGGGATCTCAAAGGAAATGGCTGAGTCCGAACAAAGGCTGTATTTTGTTTTGTGAGCACGAGACTGAAAGTAAGACGATAGGTAATCAGGCATTCTTAAGTGAAAGGCTTTGAAAGTCTGAATGATGAGTTTGTAACTAATCCTCTCCTCTATTGGCAACCAGTGGAGAGACCGCAAAAGCTGTGAGGAATGGGAGTGTCTCGGCTATCAACTCACCTCACTGACAACCGACAGGATTCCTGATATCCTGGCGCTGGTATTGTAGCGATGTGGAAGCTTCTTGACATGGGATAATAACTGGGACACAAAGTCTTGGTCATGAATGGATTCAGCCCAAATGGGTCCTCCGACCTGAGTAACAAGATAATAAGTGAGAAGAGCAGTGAATAAAAGCAGGTATACCAACCCATACAAGGCAGATATAGTTAACTCAAGGGAGGTCGGAGCCTCCCGATTTCTGAAAATTTATTTTGATCATAACTTGACACTAATGAAGTAAACTATATAAAAGTATACATTTTTAGAAAGGGAATTTCACAAGGAATCTATTTATAGCATCAGATTCTTGATTTAAGAACTCGCTTTTTAGTAACTCACCAAAAACGAGTTATTTTGTCAAAATTTTTTGAACAAGCCAATGTTCAAAAATAGGTATTATAAGTCATCTATATCGAAGGTTCCAGGGAATGCTTTCTCAATTTTTTGTTTAATCCCCTAGTTTTGAAAATTTTGGTTTGATTGGCCAAAAATTCATTTTTTTCCCAAAAAATTATGATTTTGGGGCATTTTTTGGTACTTTTTGGCCATTTTTGTGAAATCCAAGAAGTTAAGCAAAATAATACTTTTTCTACGCTTGTTAAAAAATGTTGGCAAAATGTTGTTTTTGGTGAGTAGTTTTAATAGTTTTCAAGAAAAACAATTTTTAGGAATTGTGAGGCTCCAACCTCCCTTAATTCAGTTATAGGTGTAGGTTCCGATCACATTCTCATGTAAAAAAGCAATGTATAGACTGTATTCACACAGAGACATACCCATAAATAAAACTTTTCGCAAATGATATGCCAAACTGTGCGCAAAGTGTATGTGAATATTTTCAATATTCAAGCATTATGATAAGATGCGATGCATCTTGACAAAAATTCAAGGTATAAATATATCCACAAACAAAACGTGTGTTCACATGTTAATTGGATGGAAGGTGTATAAAATCACCTATGCGATGAAGCACATTTGTAAAAGTTTATGTCTTTTTAAATTGGTACGAAATTTTTATTTACCTTGAAAATTCCTCCACAGTTTTCACACTTTGGGCCTATTGGTGGACCAGTGGCTGGACTATATTTCGGAGGCCTGTACAGAACATATAAACAAATTATTTTGGTTACATACATTTTTGCACATCATGTGTGTATCATATCAATTAAAGAACCTAAAACAAAAAATCAGTGAATCATCATCAAGGTCTGTTTTTTTTCAATTTTTTCACAAATTTGATACTTAATAAATGGATACTAGATGGAATAAAACTATAAAATATATATTTGAGATATAGAGTGGAAACTTGGACACACAAAAACACATAACCGTAAAACCGCATAGGTCAAAAGGAACTTAACACCCTGCCGATTCTTTTTCTTTTATCGGCCATTATTTATGTTTAACGCTTTCCAGTCTGACCACTTTTTCCGCCCCAGGCTGAAGGCATTCAACCTCTTAACTGACTTTTAAAGTAAATTCAATTTATGTTTAAAAATATTCTACATAATTCAATGAGACTTCAGCATAATACACATGTATGAACTGTATACATTGCCTGTGATAGTGTTTTTAAAGGTTAGAGGTGATGAAAGTGGTTATACTTCAGTGTTAGTTAGGGCATCTGGGGGACGTCCTACGCCTGAGCTGACAGTTATTTAGGGCATCCCCTACAACAGGAAAAGGTTTATATGAAAGAAATAACACAAAATTTGTGTAACTTAAAGTAAAATACCACCCATACCTTATATTTGTGCTCTCAAAGTATAACATGTAAAATCCAAACCGCGGGTAAAAGATCAGATTGATAAATTTCAACTAAAAAAACACTTTGCGGCGAGCCAGTATGTCCATAGCAAATGCCCCTACTTGAAAATTAGCAAATCCAAATTTCCAAACTGGTCTCTTTCGATGTTTACCTCATTGAACTGGTGATTTTAGGTGAGCAAATGGGAAGTAAATGTGGGGAAATTTGTTGTTTTAAATTAGCAATTACAGTAATATTGCAATATTTTATAGATTTATGTCTATGAGATTTGTCATACATTTAGATTTTTAAGTAAGCTTATGGAAGATACATGCTTTGATTATTTGGATGGCAACCTGCTGTAATGTTTAACACAAAATTCATTTAACTTGAAAGCATTTTGTGTTAATGTGTTTCACTGTATATTAAAGCTATGTGTAGCTTGTATAGTGTAGCAAATCATTTATATCATTGTGTAGACCTTCTGTCATATGACCAATCTGGATCTGGATACTTAATTGGCAAAACTCCTTTGAGTATTGCACCAATGACCATTACTTACTTATTTTCTCTGTGTGTCATTTTGCCCATCCTCTGGAGATGGAAACTGGAACATCCTAAACAATGGTATACTAAGGCTTGTTTGCTGTAACAGAAGGAAATCACAAAACAGTTATTAAAATGGTATACTAAGGCTTGTTTGCTATAAAAGATGGAAATTACAAACAGTTAATGCTTTCATATTTATAGGTACAGTCGACGCTGCTTAATCGGGATCCTCTTAGAAGGGACTTTTGGTTAATTGACATATTCTGTCAGGGAATTATGTACAAAATTGATGGGATCATTTTTGTCAAAATGCACTAATTTGATG
Organism: Ophiothrix spiculata; assembly: GCA_000969725.1. Classification (NCBI taxonomy): domain Eukaryota; kingdom Metazoa; phylum Echinodermata; class Ophiuroidea; order Amphilepidida; family Ophiotrichidae; genus Ophiothrix; species Ophiothrix spiculata. The sequence continues at coordinate 41,716 of JXSR01S001006.1, read as the reverse complement.
AAAATTTCTCAAATTCTGTTGAACATCACAGCAAAAACCTCAATCTATTCAAGAAGTTTCTTAAATCTCTTTCACTGTGTCCACTTTTTTGTCATCTCATAAAAATAATAAAAAAATTATAAAATAAATAATTTGTGTGTAAACATCTTATCAATATGGCAATTTCTGTACTTTACTTAATCAGGACAACTGGTTAATCAGGTTATTTTTGCTGCTCCCGAGGTGTCCCAATTAAGCAGTGTCAACTGTACTATCATGGTAGACAGAAGACTTATCACAGCCAAACACAACAACCCCTACGTGAAAACATATTGTGTTATATATACAATCAAGGATGCCGTGTGGGTTTAGTACTGCCTAAGCAAACAATGTCACATATTATACAAATCCACATAACAAGACCCCAAAAGCAATGCCAAAAGGTTATCAATCAGGGGCTGCCCCGATATTTATTGGATTATGTAAACATTATTATCACTGATACATTAAGTCCACAATGAAATTAAAATGCGACATGACTATTTTGATTTTTTGTAATTACTTATAGATTAATAACTGCGTATTACTTGACGCAAGTGAAACTGTACAACAATAATGCACCGCGTGCTGAAGTTGAAGTTGTCCGCACTCACGAGGCGCAGCCGAGTGAGTTGGACAACTTCGACTTCAGCACAAGGTGCATTATTTTTGTACAATTTCACGAGCGCCAAGTAAAGAGCAGTTATTAATCTAATTCATACACGACAATGATTAGAATATAATTGTAAAGAAACTAAATGGCATTATTTTTCAAAGATGTGTTTGCTATTTCAATAAAACATAAAAAAGTACAACTATCCATCGTCCCATGTTAATCATTGTAATTTAGATTTACCTTTCTTTTAAAATGAAACTTGCCATGCAAGCATGAGCATCTTACGCGTACGCGTACGTGGAATCGTACAACGCACTACGCGATATGCAGCGTGCAATTATTGAGATTAATGAATGCGTATAAGTTACCAACTGCCCATTTAGATTTACAATTTCAACGCGTACTTAACGCAGAGTGTATGAATAAACTTTAAAGATTAGGCTTCATTCCTCCGAATAATTGATTGGTTGATCAAACGTACACACAAGAGAAATATGAACTTCATATAAAACAGGTCATAAATTGAACAACATATAAAAAAGAGCAAATATTGATAAAAACAAAGGGTGGTAAACATATCAAAAAGATAAAGTTGAATCCAACATTTTAAATAATTTCTCATAGGAATTGGGTGAGGTGGGTTACGAGCCGGAGGTTACGATATATTTATTATTATATACTGCATTAATAAATTTAACAGAGTTGATTGGATAAAACCCGATCCCATGATTTCAAATAGCTTTAACCAGATTGATGAAAGCCCTAAATAGTACTTTTGAAAGTACTATTTAGCACTTTCGGAAATGCTAATATAGCGCTTACTACATTTACCTTATACGCGAAGCAACTTTCACGCACAAAATTACGCACTCATCAAACTTATACGCTCAAGCAATTTGCCCACATATTCCTTGTAAGCATTGTATGAGTGTATTTTTTCAAATGTTTTACTTTACTAAATTAGATTTTTTAGCACATGAAAATTACCGAAATCAGAAATTTATTAATGCGGTATATAAAACAAATATATACTAACTTTTTCAGATCTCTGGCTTAAAACTATGATCCTTCAGTGACTTCAACTTTGCTATTTTACTTCGGGGCTGCTCCCCTCAGTAAAATAGCAGTTTTAGTCACTTCAGGTTCATAGTTTTAACCAGAGATCTTCAAGTCGGTATATATTTGTATACCAAACTCCAATTATTTCAAGACTTGGTCTCCACATGAAAACAGATATACAGTTATACATATGTCAGATGATGAACCAATGATTTTATTCAAGAAATTATCGGTCAACTAGTACGACAAACAAAATCAAGTCACACAGTTTATGCCAGTATTCAATTGATGCCATGGTCACATAACCAGCTGTTGCCGACCAGTGCCTGGAAATTAGAAGGAAGCCACAACGCCAAAACATCCGTATGACAACGATGAATTCTTGCGTTGGCTGGTCGGTCGCTGGTGGTTATTAGACCATAACTGAAGACAATGTTGATTTAGGCTGCGATCACATAGAACTATACTATACGCTATACGGAGCTATACAGTCACGTTTGTCCTATCTATAGGACCATTATTTTTTTTGTGATACTATCCACAATATAAATTCATCATCACTGTACTGTTTATACATGACGTCATTTCAGAAAGCCGTCTGATCTCACCCCAGAAAAGTAATATTGTTTTTTAGGGTGAGATCAGTACGCTGTCTAGCTCTAATGATTGTGGATTTACATTGTTGATAGTATCATGAAAAATAAAGGTCTTATAGATTGGACAAACGTGTCGTTTAGCGTATAGTATAGTTCTATGTGATCGCAGCCTTAGATGACAAGAATCTATATGAGGTATTCAGTATATTAGCATCAGAAATACCTTGCAGACATTTTGACTGTAGCTGCACTTGTGTAGACTCTGACAAACATTCTCACATAGAAGTCAACACTTAATGACACCATAGGCACAATGTATCTCTGGTAACGGTTGGCTGTCGTTTCTAAGGCATGTAAAACAATCCGCAGTGCCTATGAAGAAAAATAATGAAAAAATGGGACATTGTAAGATTCTCACATAGAAGTCGACACTTAATGACACCATGGGAACAATGTATCTCTGGT
>JXSR01S001005.1:41114-64873 GCA_000969725.1 Ophiothrix spiculata | reverse complement strand
GTTTGTCTTGTAATGAAAAAACTCTCAAAAGAACATCAGGGATAACTTAAGATTACTTTTTTATATAATATATATTACCTTAAGTATTTCATATTTGTCACCTGCAACAGTTCGATAGAAGCTTGTCTTGACGTCTTGATACTCATTGCTACCAGCTTGGATGTTTACTGTTCCTTGGTGTTTTGTTGGGTCCCAGTGCTCTGGCAATCGATCGACTGCTTCTGTTACATGTACATGTAATAAACAATATACAATTACAGATAAATTACAAATAATAAACACAGACCTAATGAGAATTTATTTTTCTTTTCATTCAACGCATAATTGCGCCGCATGTAAACATTTATAATTTGCCCGCAACACGCCAGTTGTTGAAAAATGTAAAAAGGGGTGGTGATTCCCGGGCAGTGGCGTAGACAGACTTTTTGTTCAGGGGGGGGCAAACACAAGTCGTCTCGATTTTCTCACAGCGTTTGCACATTTCTTCCAAATTTTTCCCGGCAACAAATAAATTTTCAACTTTTCCCCACGTTTCCTGTTCTCTCATTTGTCTTGTCCTTCCCGATTTTTCCCGCTTGCTGTCCCGATTTCCCGCTAGATTTTTTGTCAGGGGACAGTCTGCCCCCCCCCCCCCCCCTTGCCCCATACTGGCTACGCCAATGTCCCGGGGCGCTGAGATTGAAAGTGCTGCCAGGAGGTACTGATTTGCTCTACATTAGCAGAGGAAGAGACCTACTGATGACCATAATGATTGAAGGCACTTTTATGTCAGGGATGAACTGGAACTATAGTTTTGGATGAACTTCTCTTTGCTTTTTTGAGGTTTTTTTATCTCGCGTTTTTAAGTCTTTGTGATATATACATGATTAATACCATCGTCAATAGTATCAATAGGTACTTAACGAGTTAAATAATAATGACCGCTCGTCCCAGACATTGTATTGGCTCGGGTCATGTTGCTTGGGTCTAAATTCATTATGTCCTTTAAAGGAGTTCTTATCAATTTCTCATTTTGGGTAGAATTGGGGGTCTTTACTTAGATCGAGGGGCGTCGTGACGCCCCTCAGCAGGATACGGGCCGGCAATCATAGGTAGCATATTTTTGTTATGCAAACTTTACCGTTTCTACCCTTGGCAGTAGTTGCCACATATGACGTGTGTATTAAGTGAAAAAAATGTTTTATCAACCTTTTCAAACCGATCTTTTACGAAGATACCCAAAATCTTGAACAAATTCCGATCGTTTCCAGGAAATAAACAGTGCCTCAGTGCCTCATCTTTTGATACAAAGTTCGACACTTCAACAGTATGTTTCCAACAATGACGAACATTGCCGTTTTTATCATGCACTTTTGCGGTACTGTTCATTGCCGTCTGCCGACTGCAACTGCGGTGGCACGAGACCATGTTTTCCGAAGTTTTCCGATCGCTGTTTGAAAAGGTCTATAACAGGTCTGTGTGATCATTTTGGTGATTAGAAAAGGGCATTAATCAACCCCAGCATTTAACTTTGTGAAAATGGGAACATAGTTGAAGATATTTGTGGAGAAGCTGTAAACGTTTACCAAACATTTAAACAAGAGAAGAAAGGAGTAAGGCAAGGAAGAATAATGAAAATAGTGAGTGTAACGGTGATGATTGCGTTATATTAGAAACCTTGCTTTATTTAGCATTTATAGACAAACCTTGCATGACTTCACTTCGATGAACTTTTCGTCGACTGCCGGTAGGCAAAATTTCTTCGTTGCATCTAAAGTCGATCTTGACCAGTCCCTCATTCTGAACCTCAAATTCAACTATATTCTTCCTTTGTTGATGCGCAGACTCAATGAGGTAGTTGATGTCATCGTCGTAAGCTGCAAACTGTCCGTAGTCATCGCCGTATTTCCATCGCACCTGGGTGTTGATTTTCTCCATTTCCAGTCGCGTCATTTCTTCAACTACAAATTCTTTGAGTTGTTTTTGTATTTCAATGTGCGTCTTGTAAACATTGTGCTTTCTTCCACGAATGATCAGCCGGCTTGTTCTCCGTATCCCTTGCGTCTGGCATTCTATTGACGTCTGTAATTAGAAAATGAGTGGTTGCAAATGAATCTATTCTATAGGGCCTAATTACTATTTTAATTCCGGGATGCAAGTATACCATTTACACTTTCATTTTTTGCAACACGTAGCCCTATGCTGCGACAGTTAACAAATGGGCTACACGGTTTTGTATTGTACACAGGAACTAGGAGCACAGTCTAGATGAATGCACATCTTCGTAAGCCACTTTGAATCCAGATATGCAATGGTCATAGGGGTGTGGTGGTTGGATATGGTGGATTAGGGTGCATGCGTATCATAGGTGCGCCTGGTTACAGAGCACATACATGTAGCTCTGTAACCCGGTAGCACGTACGTTCAATGGTATTACAAGAAAAAGTTTCATGTTACAAAAATATACCCCCCCCCCCTTTAACTCATTCAGGAATCTCAGGTCAACACATACACAATAAACTTTTTATAAAATTATACAGACAGCAAGGCCAGACTGTAAAAGCCGAGAATCTTATGATGTCATGCCCTCACAATCATTCAAAATCTCCGTGCATGTTAGAAAATCAATGAGTGACCTGCGGACTAAGAGTACTGACTCCGGTACTGACCTTACTCAAAGACTGCCAAGATACAAATATGTGCCCAGCCTAAATCCCATGATTCACAACGTATGCTGTTTGTGTATATCTATATGGTCACCTAATAGTACGGTCAATGGAATTTATTCGTGTTGTCTATCGTACTGCATCATGGGATATGATTTGGAATAATAATAAAGCCAGCTAAACAGACATCCCATTATTCTCAAATTTTGGCCTGTGGTGTAAGTCTGTATCTATACCATGTATAAAGTAGCCCGATTTGTAGAATTGCACATGTTCATAAAAAAAGAAGGTAGTGCTCATTGCAACATGGGATTAGTTTGAATAATTATAAAACCAGGATTTTACGTCATGAATTCATAAATTTTACACAAAATTGGCCATTAAAACCTTACTAGAATTCTGATTCACAAAACAACGATTGAAATTTGTATTTAAACACGATATCTTCCTATATGCGCAGTTATTTTCGACGGGCAATCTTTTTTGACCACGATATTTGGAGTAATATCCATACAGGATAATTCTCTTACTATGCCAAATGGAATCGTGTGACCCGAGGAAGTGTTTTGTGGTGCTGCGCACATTGACCTACGGTGGGTCATATCGTCAAGACTGTGGTTACACATCTGCTGTACAATCTGTGCACGTCGTGTAAGCGGTTGCGGAGATGTGGATCTGAGATCTGTATCTCGGAGATGCCGCATGCATCTGGATCTGTGCTCTTTGTAGAGAACCACATTGGTTCCTCATAAGCTACATCATTCAGATCATCATGTACTCTGGTTCCGAATGTACAGCGTTAATGTCGGTAGAATCTTGTTTCAAACGGGAATTTACCTGATTTTGACGTCCTATGGCTTTGATAAGTTTCTCCCTCGGTGGTGTTAAGGTGCCACAATTCTTGTCGTATGCTACTTCCTAGAATTATAACAAAAGAGTACCAGTAAAATAGGACTCAGTACTGATAGGACTACTTTTGTTTCGCTAATTATTTTTATGAATTCTCTAATGTGCATACGCATTTAAAACGTTTTGTCTAGGTTTTTTTTATATAAGGTCTACTTTAAGACGATGTCCAGGAATTAAAAAAAAAAATTCATGAAGTATATTTTCTGTTCTTTGTAGAAAGTGTTTTTAAGGTCACAGATTTACTCCATTGAAGACTTTTGAGGTAAACCTTATGATTATGTATGTGAATTTAACATGAAAAACTACACAGAAAGGCTACCAGGTATAAATTTACAATATATTACCGCTTCCCATATTTTACAAACCTGCTTTATAAGTTCTTCACAGATGAAGTCATTAATCGTATCTATGGTTGCTGTTATAGCATCATTACTTGAAGCTAAAACACGGAAGATAACCGTGTCAGGCATCTCGACCACTTCTTCTGCTTCATCTGTTCCGAGGAACTTCGGCTTCAGTTTTCTCATCTTGTGTCCTGTGGACCAATCATGTCAATGATAAAAAATATCAAGTGTAAATACATGACATAAAAGCCTAATATAAGTATAGCACCAGCCATTATGGAGATAAACTCAAGTTGTTTTCCTCGTCAATTCTGTAAGGTTTGACAGAGATTTGACACTAATGAAAAACGGTGATAAACATACATTGAAAAACAAATTACAGTATACCTTTGTGTATCGGATGCATAGGGATGCATCATGACTGTGCCTTATTACATCTACTCGTAACTCATCAGATGTCCACCGTATGTAGCGGGAGCATTAATAGACTCACCAGGTATACACTGTATGCAGCGCCCCAAGAAGGAGCATTCGCACAGGGGACCAACGGCATAACGTGACTATCCGAACCACTGAACAATTTTGAGTAAAGTTCCTTGCCCAAGGAAACAAGGAGACGTGGACCGACACGGGGGCTCGAACCCGCAACCCCGTGCTATAAACGGTCAGACGTGAAAAACATCATTAGGGTTCTTTCACACACGGTAACACTTCTCCTAACTAGCAAGGAAAAACTACCAAGTAATTTGGTATAGACAGTCAAGTACTAGTCTTAAACTGTCTATACCAAGCAATTTGGTATAGACAGTCAAATACTAGTCTTTAATTGTCTATACCAAGCAATTTGGTATAGACAATCAAGTACTAGTCTTAAACTGTCTATACCAAGCAATTTGGTATAGACAGTCAAGTACTAGTCTTTAACTGTCTATACCAAGCAATTTGGTATAGACAGTCAAGTACTAGTCTTAAACTGTCTATACCAAGCAATCTGGTATAGACAGTCAAATACTAGTCTTTTATTGTCTACCAAGCAATTTGGTATGGACAGTCAAGTACTAGTCTTTAACCGTCTATACCAAGCAATTTGGTATAGACAGTCAAGTACTAGACTAAGTCTTTACTGTCTATACCAAGCAATTTGGTATAGACAGTCAAGTACTAGTCTTGAACTGTCCATACCAAGCAATTTGGTATAGACAGTCAAGTACTAGTCTTGAACTGTCCATACCAAGCAATTTGGTATAGACAGTCAAGTACTAGTCTTTAACTGTTTATACCAAGCAATTTGATATAGACAGTCAAGTACTAGTCTTTACTCACCGACTCTCTTCCTAAAAGATACATCAAATTTGTCACCTTCCTGTGACTGCATAACTGATCTGTACTGATGTACAAACGAAGCGTTGTGAATGATTATTTTAATCAAAAGTAAATGCTGTGGATTTGACACAGCAAATGCTCCAATGGCTTTAAAAAGCGCTTCCGCAGTCTTTTGAGGACTCCACTTGGGATTTCCTGTAAAGAGGAATAAATATCACGTTATTCTTAGACAATTGAATTATGTAAAAACCAATTTTTGAATATCATTCTAATATTAAAAGTACTCCACAACAACACTACACAATGTAACTCAATGTAATACTGTGTGATATGAGAACATTCCTTTCCTTTCATTTCATTTCATTTATTTGTTTCATCTCATCATATACAAGAAAATACATAAATGTATTAAGTAAATATAAAAATGCATTGTGTAATTTTGTATAATAATATTCATCTGAGTATAATATAAGACGCGATTCATACAGGTATAGAGAAATGGATGCCTCCGAAAACGATAGGCGTGTGGGCGGAGGCACCCAGTCAACAGAATTAGAACATGTTATAATTGGTATAACTGGAATCATGCTGCAAGTTATATACATTGAGGTTGACAGAATTACAACAGAAAACAAGACAAAACGAAACAAAACAAACACAAACAGTAACCTTAAAAACCCTTTATGAATAGAGAAGTGAGGGTGGTGGGTTACACAGACGTGTATCTTATGAATTATGCTGCATGTAATATATTAAAGTATCAGAAAATGAGGGCCGGTGCATGACAACATACGGGACAAAACAAAGGGTATCACGGGATTAGAGCGTACTCATTATCATGATCATTTATGGATTAGAGGCTGTATTGACCGATAATGTTGTTTCTTAAATGTGCTTTTAAAAAGAGGCGAGGGAACGAGCAGTTTTGATTGTTTTATTCCTTACCTGTTCCTACCGTCGGAAATCCTATTGATGTCATTGAACGTTCCTCAGCTTTGGTCAGAGATGTATAAATCCTATCTTTTAGATTTGAAATGCTGTCATTTTCTCGATCAATCATAATATGAGCTATTTGTTGCGTTTGTGGGAAATTTCCTGCTGTCGTAAAGACCACCCCCTCTTTTCGAAGATTTTGTGGCCCTGAAAGTAAGACAAAAATATGATTTGACATGATACACGTAAAACATCTGGTGGTGAGGCTTGAATGCCAGATGGGCATCACCAAGAACATCTACCTGAGTAAGTGTACGTATGCTTGAGTCATGAGGCTCCTTCTTTGTGAAACCAGGTATCTGAGGAGCAGAAATGTAGATTGTTTTAAACATTGACCTCCCAAAGATTGATCTGCTTCTTTTTAACATCCATTCAACATGTTCAAAGCACTGATGGTGCACTTCTATCTATGCCGTTGACTTAGTCATAAGTACACAACATGCTGATTAAGGTTGTGAGCAGTTGTGGAAGTAAACGCTATCTTCAAAAGCCAAGAAAGAGTAGTCATCCTTACAAACAAATCATCAACGCGCATGTATGCGTCTTCCATTTACCAAACCAAGCTTAGAAGCAACTATGCAACCACGCGTTAGGTTGTAAGGTAGGGGTTACGTGATCACCAACTTAAGTACTGTGATCACAAAGCATCGTCGTCGCACACTATGGTCAAAAACATGTGGATGTGGAGAAGACAATGAGCAAGAGAATATACATTACGCTTTCGCCCCTAGCCAGGCAGACCCGGGCAACGACGTTTCAGAGATTTAAGTAAAATCCACAAAAAATCTAGCTGATGTTTGAGTCTAGTGAAGATGTTTAAAGTTTACCTTTAAATTTTTAATATTTATTAAAGTTGACTGACTTACGAATAAAAAAAAATACTCCATAGTTTGATCTTACCTAGTTGGGCACATTGAGATTGGATTCCATTACCACCTACAGATAAAATGGCTTGAGAGAGAGGAGCTGTAGAGAATAAAATAGATACTCGTGGATTAAAAACTTGTGGTTCACTTTCCTGTTTGAGATGCTATCTAGTGCATTAATACAGTTCCACACTGACTAATCCTGAAAACTGCACTTTAGTGTCTCTCGCTCTCAGTCTGTGGCAGTATGTTGTGCATGCTGTTTCCCTTCGGGATGTTCTAATCTTATTTCTGTGTTTAAGGTTAATATGTATATGGTTTACTGATTGTTAAGCAAGGATAGTGAAACAATTTCAAACACATAAACTAGTTTAAGCCTTTAAGTCCCGATTGTGCCGCACACATTAATACTGTCCTCAGTCTAGTGACTGTTTGATTATATTAATACGCCTAAGTTGGTTGTTTTGTTAAACTTAATTACCAAAGTGTATTAAATTGTGGACCACCAGTGGACGTCACAGTATACCCTTGTGTTGTTAAAATCAGTATCTCCAGAGTATTCTTATTTTGCTTCCATATAAACATTTTGTGCATCTGAAGTTTTGGATTGTATCTATAAGTGTTATCCGGTGAGGTTGAAAGAGAAAAAAATAAGTGTTATCCGGTACAGGTTGTATGCTCTTTGCGTCATAACACCTTTGTTGAAAATGTATTATCTCTAACCCAAAATGTATCAACTTTTTGTTGGTCCCTCAAATCTAAACATCGATAATGTCTACTTTATAGCACTTTTGTGTTTATGTTTTTGGGTTAGGCAGAGGATTAGGGATAGGATTAGGGTTACGTTTACAATTACAAAAACAGTTGGGTCACCAAAATTTAAACAATTGAATACTCTTCCGTATCCCACAATGCAGTTTTGTAAAGTGCCCGATATCAAGATATATGTGACGTATCCAGCTCATTCGGCCAGTTCACTACGTTATGCACAAGATACGTCATAAGTTCCTGTATATTGGGTAGTTTTCAAATAGCATTATGGGATATGCGAAAACAGCCTGATTAAATATGATTTATAACACATGTTACAACAAAATGAGCAGGTCGCAAATTCAGTATGAATAAATTTCATTTGAATTCTATGTATTCTCAGCTTTCAAATGTTTTTCTGTTGATTGATAAACACTCAACGCAGTTCAGAGATCAAGAAATTTGAATGATCGTAACGATGTTTACTAGCTGCCCAAACTGTGGACATCAAAATCAACAATTTACCTAATCATCCTATTTTTACTTCAGAAGATGTTTATGCGAAAAACTTTACTTGAGACTTTACGCCCATGTTGTAATAGCAGGTCTCATATGTTCACATGAACTACATAATGACAATGATTACATGTAGTACTAATACGAACCGTTGAGGCTGAATTCGCTGCTGGTGCTATTTACAATGACATCTGTGTTCGCATGTTGGATACTGCCCTGAAAAAGCTGCACAATTGCATGTCCGATCTGAATACGACAAAGGCCGTTGCTTTCTGTTCTGAAACCCGTGAACACCTTTGATGTTTCATCTAATACACAATGTAAAAATCTTAATAAATAACGCGCACATTACTAAGTAAAAAGAGTATGGTTTATCTAAAAGTATTTTTAGCCACTGATATGAAATCGCAAAATTGTGCATTTTTGCATTTGTTATCATTTCAACATATTTGAAAGAGCTATTAAATTCAAAAAATGTCTTCGAATCTTCAACGACTGATACTGTTAATTGGAATGAGGCTTTGAACACCGAGGTGAGTTTTCACAAGGTGGTTCGTGAACGAATCATCTCGCTCGATGGTAATTTATGAAGGATTCCAACTATCAATCATTGGTGTTTGAAATTCTTTACACACCATAATCAGGCGCGATGTGTGTTTCGCGAGCCTTATTCTTAGGCCAAAGAAAAAAAGAACTCTGTCTCAGCGTCCCGCGCGCATTAGGTTAAAAATTCGAATTTTACCGCTTTTTTTAAAGGTTTTCAGGAGATTTTTTGCTTTTTTATTTTTTTTCTTACATCAAGAGAAGAAAAAAAAATAGTGACCTAAAAACGTAATAAAAAAAGATTTCCGCGTGCGCATAGCCTTTTTGACTAAAAAAAAAACGCGTAGCACTTAGGGTTTTTGGCCTAAGGAACCTGAGACAGAGTTATTTTTTTTTAAATTTTTTTTTTGCCTTATCAAATTTAAAGTATTGTTCAAATGCTGCTGTCGTTCAAAGTCACCCCAGTTTATAGTATGTATGTATAGAAGTATTTGTAAGACTGCCTTGCTTGTAAAAGTAAATTGCATATTTATAGTAAAATTGTTTTCTTTCCGCTGGTGGCAGCGGAAGATTACGCTTAGATTAAGTGAGTATTACAAGTACAATACAATACAATAATGGAATTTATATAGCGCCTAAAACCAATACAATTGTACTAAGGCGCTTTGGCACAAAGCGAAAAACTACTGTCTATAGGCAAGTTCAAAGAGATGCGATTTCAAAAGTCTTTTGAAGATGAAAATGGAACCAGCATTTCTGATATTGGGTGGAAGTTGATTCCATCTGCGAGGAGCATAGCATGAGAAAGTAGCCTCAGTTTGAGGCCCATGGCAGGCTTTTAATGGTAAAAGCATAGGCCTAATGTTTTCTTCCTCTCCCCTTGTACATGTAGTCTATAGTATTCCATGAAAAAGTTTCCTCTCCCCTTGTATTATAGTATTCCATGAAAGTGTAATTCTACTAGCTGGCCAAAGAACTGGTAGTATGTGGATAAATAATTTTGATACAGTTTAGTTAGGACCTTGAAGTGAACTGGTAGTATGTGGATAAATAATTTTGATACAGTTTAGTTAGGACCTTGAAGTGAACTGGTAGTATGTGGATAAATAATTTTGATACAGTTAGGACCTTGAAGTATTAAAGTAGTTGGACTTGGAATGACTTTGACCATAAACTTGACAAGCCTTGATGTATGTATAAGAACATATTACATAATGCTGTTATCTTAAGGGCAATATGCAGTTTTATTTTGGGAATCTTTGTGGTGTTGATGAAAATGGAAAAAGAAGTATAAAAATAAAACATGGAAAATGGAATCTAACCTTCGATATTTAAAACTATACAAACTGAAATTAAAAAAGAAATAAAATGAAAATTTAAATTTAAATCTAAAAGAAAAGAAATTTAAAATTTAAAACAAACATGAAAAAGAGGGGAACACTTAAGGAATAAGATTACCATCCCAAGCCAAAGAAAGATAAAGGGACACCCAAAGGACTTGACCAAGTCTAATTACAAGTTAATCTCCACCGTTGTCTGAAAGCTACTAAGCCATACGTATCTTGAGCAAAGAGTCAGATCATGGAAATCTTACCACAGAGTAACAGAGCAGAGATGACACTAAGCTCAAAACATGGCCCCAATTACGTAACGCGGTATGTAATATGTGGACAAAAACGAGGTCGCACAATAAAGAATGCTGCACACCTTGTACCCGATTAAGCGTAACACATATCAAGGGCGATGTCAGGATTTATCGATATTTGAACAGGATTATTCTTTGGGCGACCTCGTTTTTGCCCACATACTACGTTACAAGTCACGCTTATTAATATTGGAGCCACTGATCACGTGATCAGCAAAGAAACGTTAACCAGCGACTATTGAGAAATAGTAATCAAATGAGCTATGAAGTATATGGGGATAAAGTGTCAGGGGCCTGGTCTTACTTGAAGATGACCTCAACTTTGTTGTACGGTCAGCAGCAGCAGCTCGACGTGTCCTCGATGGTTGAGATAAAACGTTCTTCATTTCTTGTTGAAATGCCTACATCATAATAAAATCAAGAAGTAACGGGGATTTACTTCAGTGAAATATAATCAGTGGCATCAAAACATGAGCAGTTAGCGTAGTTTTTGATATCGGCGAGCTCTTACATATTGCCCGTGAACTGAATAGACCACTGTCGCATGTCAAGAAACACTTTATGACTTTACTCACGTCGGGACGACCTGTTGGTTTCTGAAGTCACCAGAATCCCGCACTGTTCTTCTTAATTATACACTCTACAATACAAGTTTACCTGGACGACCTGTTGGTTTATGCGATATCAAAACATGGTACTGTTTTACCAAACCGCACGCTCTACAAAGCATGCTTACATGGACGACCTGTTGGTTTATGCGACACCAAACCCTGGTACTGTTTTACCAAACCACACGCTCTACAAAGCATGCTTACATGGACGACCTGTTGGTTTATGCGACACCAAACCCTGGTACTGTTTTACCAAACCACACGCTCTACAAAGCATGCTTGCATGGACGACCTGTTGGTTTATGCGACACCAAACCCTGGTGCTGTTTTACCAAATCGCACGCTCTACAAAGCATGCTTACATTGACGACCTGTTGGTTTATGCGACACCAAACCCTGGTGCTGTTTTGTCAAACCACACGCTCTACAAAGCATGCTTACATGGTCGACCTGTTGGTTTATGCGACACCAAACCATGGTGCTGTTTTTACCAAACCACATGCTCTACAAAGCATGCTTGCATGGATGACCTGTTGGTTTATGCGACACCAAACCCTGGTACTGTTTTTACCAAACCACACGCTCTACAAAGAATGCTTGCATGGCGACCTGTTGGTTTATGCGACACCAAACCCTGGTACTGTTTTTACCAAACCACATGCTCTACAAAGCATGCTTGCATGGACAACCTGTACTATTCTTACCTGGATGGACCACTGTTAAATTTTCGAGTACCCAATTGAATCTGTTCTACCTACAGTACTACCCAGACCTAACATTTATCCTATACATGGTCGACCTATTGGTTTTAGCGTTACAAACTGAATCCGACACTGTTCTACTGAACCGCACAAGACTCAATACAAGCTTGTAGCGGCTTGTTGCTCCCAACTTTCCTGATTTTGGCGATATCGGAATCCATCACTGTTATGTCAAACCACAGTCACAGAGTCAGAGGCTCTTAAATTTAGGCCAAACTGGACGACCTATTAGTTTTGGCGATACCAGAACTTACACTGTTCTCAGCGCACGCTCTATTCAGAATTTGGAATCTGACACCGTTCAGCCTCACCACACAGAATCACAATACAACCTAACTGGATAATTTGTTTTAGTGATACCGGGATCCAGCACTGTTCTTTAACCACAAAGGTTCTGCAATACATGGTCACCTTGAACCCGATACTGTTCTACCTAATCACACATATTTTACAATAAATGCCTACCTGGATAACATGTTGGCTCTTATGATACAAAATTAATCGTATGTCAAGCAGACTCCCACCATGTGATTCATTACTGAATCTAATTGCTGCTTCAAACATCAATTCTGCCACTGTTTTTGCGGAATAACCCAACTTTCCTGATCCGATTGCTGGCATAGCTATGGACGTTATGCCACATGAGTTTGCGTCTTTCAGTAATTCAGTCACGGATTTGACAAAGTCCTAAAATGATTAAGACATAAAGAATGATTACTATGATTATTCTGATGTGATTTTTGATATGATAATAAGTGCACTAATTACGTCCTTTTCAGAACTATTCGGGAATTGGACATTTTAGAAGACGAAGACTAGAGTGACTACTTCATAGCTCGCATTTCTGTGCACAAAATAAAAGCTTATTAGACTACAAACCTCATTTTGAAAACGGTTACTATTATCATAACCTGCTGCGGACATATGATACACTAGGTTACATCTAAGATTCCCCGATCCTGTTTTGATATATTCCCAGTGAGCCAATTGTTTTGGTCGGTTACGCATGGCTCTATGGCACTCTTGTTGTAACACATTGCCAGCTTCTCTAAGAATCGCCTCAGAAACTTCTCCTTGACCAAGGTTGACATCAACACTGACTGTGTTCACAATAGCATCGGTCTGTGAGAGGAATTGAAATCACATAAGCAAAATGAGTATATTTTGAACAACCAAATACAAGACCTTGTCACAATTGTTTGTTTTATTTCCGGCATTCACTTTTGTGTATTTTCTTTCATATGTTTTTGCTCTTTACTTACCGTCTGCTTTGCAAGGTTCCCAATCTTCCAAGATATATTTCTCCCTTCTGCCGTTTTAATTGTGTCTTGATCAACTTGTACTACTGGTAGAGAAACGTCCGCTTTAATTTCATTCAAAAGAACAATAATTTTACACAATTACCAAGATGCATTAACCGAGTTTATATGTATTTAAAACAATCTGATGATTCGGTTGAATTTGGTATATTATGCAAAAAAATACACAATTAACATTAAAACTTGATGCCCTGATTAACATACAGATCTTATTCAAAAGACAGCAATGTCAGGGATGACACTTCTGGAACGTTAGAAGCACCTGCAAGACTTAAAACAAGAAAAACGCGTTACTGTGGCAGATTTTGGCACTTTCAATGAATTTAGGTGGCACTCTATCTAAAATAATTAAGGGTGTCTAACCATGTCGGAGAGTGCACATTTGTATGTATAAAGTGTGCATTGGCAAGTTTAAAAAAGGTTATCATAGAGCATCACCGCATCGAGCACCTTTGTTCCATACACGAACATGTTCAGTATTGATCATGTTGATGCTTTACTGTCTATATAATGAAATGTTTACTCAACGTAGCAATGTGGTAACTGATGTGGTACCTTGTGGAGGGCCCCCATAAGCTCCTTGTTCATATGCTCCAGTTGTGTCAATGGCACTAACTTCAAAGGAAGCTGTAAAAAAATATACAAAATCAAAAGCTTAAAGTGTGACTGAATATTTAGTTTTATATAAAAAAGAAAGAGTTCTAAAAATGCAAGGATAACCCAAGAAAGCCTCTAATGAAGCTTATTTCCATTGGGATCCTAGATCTTTCTTTAATATTCAGTTTGAAACAATTTAAAAATACGCTTATACAATATTAAGTCAGCTTTAACTGCGTATGTTAATTAACCCTAACTCATCAAAATGGGTACAACAATCTGCCTTCAAAAACGAAACCGAAAAACCTTTTTCTGAAAATCTCACCGGAAAACTAGAGTTGATAAAGCTTATAAGCTAACGCTATTATTCCTTACCATCTAAAGCGGCAATGAATTCCTTACAGATATCCTCAAGAATGTCTGTAAATCGTATCAGCTGAATCGATGTTTGTCCCTGTTGAGTACTTTCCAAGTAAGTAGTTGTCGCTTGAGCTATAGTTTTGGTGCACAGTTTGACCGGGAAATGGAATATTCCAGAGCCAATTGCTGGAGTGGCTATAGAGGAGAAACGAAATCGGTTTGCCTCGTCCAAAACATTAAAAATCCCATCAAACAGGATGCCTTCTTCTCCCGATCTACCTCCTTCCCATGTTGGACCCACTACGTGGATGACTTTCTTGCATGCCAGAGTACCGGAACCCGTTGAAACAACCTGACCTGACGTCAGCTCCTCATTTCCTCTCTTTTGCATGAATGAGTCGCTTTCCTCTTGAATTTTCTTCCCACCTGAATATACATGAACAGAAATGAGAAAGTATTTAGAATGAACGATGTAAGTAAATTCAAAACGTACCTATATTCAGTTTCCTCTACCTTTTACGCTTTTCCTTTTCCTTATTGTCACAAGGCTTACAAACTCCACAAAGCGAGAAATTATTCGTTCAACCTTGGTGTCCTCCACGTTCATATTGACTCCTTTTGTCCCTATTCAATTATAATGCGCTTGAGATAGTAGAAAGAACACGAAACACATCGTCAAATATTGATATATTGATCAGGTAAAAGAGCTACATTTCCTATACTATAACATGTGTTTTTATTCATTGTTTAGTGTGCTTCTCTTAAAGAAATGAAAAATCATAGAATTTGTAAAGTTGAATATATCAAAATTTGCCGTCGACAAGCAGGCCGCATTTGAGTCAAAATATCGCTAGGTGCAAGCATTTTAATGCACGAAGGATTTGAATATTTTGTCACGTATTTTGACCTATTTTTACTGACTTCTATGCCATAATTTCTCAAAAGCGGCCTAGCACATAAATAATACATTATTTTAAATTTCAGTTCATAAAAATGCGTTGAGTAGTTTGTCCAATATTAAGAAACTAATCATTCTTGTTTGTGATTGGCTAATACATAATCTGTCAGAATCAGTGTGGGTGACTTGACATGCTTGAGTAAATCCGAAGTTAAGGTTTGGACATCTGAATTTTGTCCACCTGTAAGTGTTGTGTTGTGTATATTTGTGTTTGCTTGTTTTGGTTTGCACTCAGATACAACTAATACATTATTTACCTGTTTCTGAATACTAATTGATTACTGATAGATTGTTAATTGGTAAGTGGTTCCATCGTCTTTTTAAGGGGGTAGCTATCAACGGTTTTATCGTCGATTGCATCAAAACGCAAAATAGGTTTGGGTGTGGTAAGCCGTCAGGGTAAGGAAGTGGTTCCCCCTCCCTTCATTACAGATAAAAGCTCAGGAAGACGACGATTAATTAAGTATAAACGGCACGTAAAGATGCGAAATATTACCTGACTTGACTATTGCACCCGCTACTCCACTGCCATGTTTCAAGCGACTGTTTGCAGCATTTACTATACCATCAACTCGTTCCTTCGTGATATCTCCCAAACACACTTCCAAAGTGTGCCCAGTTTTGGTACGATATCGTTTCAAGACTTTAGGCATCTGTGTTGAATTACCAGTTCCTTGCCCTTGTGAAGTTTCTTGACCTCTGCTTTCGTCAGTGATTTCAATCAAAGTATGATGTTCTTCCTCAATCGGCCGAAGAAATTGTTTATCTTTCAACAAAGCTCTAATACCAGCTCTACTAACTGGGTGCGACTTCTCGACGATCTTTTTGATACGAGAGAGACAACTTTGTTTTGCAAGTTGAACGTCTTGTGCCTTTCCTTCCAAATTAACTCCTGATTTTTCTCCTAAGATCCATTTCATAGACACCGGCTGCGCATTCTCAATCTCTTTGCAGAACCTTTTCAGAAATTTTACGC
The DNA here is from genome assembly GCA_000969725.1 of Ophiothrix spiculata. Classification (NCBI taxonomy): domain Eukaryota; kingdom Metazoa; phylum Echinodermata; class Ophiuroidea; order Amphilepidida; family Ophiotrichidae; genus Ophiothrix; species Ophiothrix spiculata. The sequence goes on along the minus strand of JXSR01S001005.1, from coordinate 48,757 downwards.
GATCTTCTTGGAGCTCAATGAAAGTGGTAGTAAACGTATTTGCTCCTATATATTCCAACACTCTTTTGTGGGCTTCTTGCACAGCATCACGAAATCCAGCAATTTCAAAACTTTTTGTGTTAGGGTTGTATGTTATCAGTGCGTATTGGATACTATCATTTACAACTGATGCAAATTCGGTTACTTCTGACCCCGTTGAATCATTTGGATATGAAAATTGTACATTTTCATACTTCACGTCATCCTCTAAAAATGCACATGCTCTGTCGGCGTCGCGTTCTGACTCAGCGCTTACTCTAACGTCACCGTTCTCGGTGCACGTTGCACGAATATTTCTCTCTATAAATGTATTGGAGATGTCGACCTCGGCTTGAAGTATGAATTTTCTCTTCAATGCGTTGTTGTCAGGGTTCCTGTAAACTAGATTAGTAAAGCTAAACATCATTCTTGTCCAGGCTTCTTGAACTTCAGATTGCTCACCTTCGAAGGTAATTTTCTTTTGAGCTTTATCCAATGTAATGCTAACATTTGGATTATTAATTTGAATCTTGTTTAATATGCGACAACTTTCAAGCTGTTTTATCTTATGGCTGACCAAGTCTACAACCCTTGTCACAGTCGAAGACCTTTTGTTCTTCAGTTCTTGGGATTTTTTAACTTCTTCTTCATACTCTTTTATAACGTTGTCAACGCATTCCTTGGCTTGTAAAACATACTCTTTTTTGCCTTTCAGAACAAAACGTCCTTTCTTGTCTTCACTCACTGATAGCAAACCGCTAAATGTACGCATCAGTGTTCTTAGTTCATCTCGAGTTGTGTTTATTAACTCAGCAGACACATTAAACGGAAGGATTTTCAAATCACTGAAAAAGTCTGTCGCTACTCGGCGGGTCCGATCTTTCCATTCGTCTCTAGTTATCTGCTGCGTACTATCACTTTGAATTGGTTCAACTTGCATCTTCTCTTCTTTTGAACGCGGCCATATAATTCGAGCATTAACCTCTTGCATTTGGTGGATTAGTTCGCTTTCTAGAGCTTTTGTTTTCCGCACGTAATCGATAAGTGCATACTGCACGTCGAGTGAACATGGGCGGGGCTTGTTAATAGGTGATTGATGTGATTGAGATGGGCCCGATGAACCAACATCATCGTTAACGCCGTCATATGAACTGATGTTCAAAATTTTTCCTTGAAATGCTGGCAGTGTAGTTCTTAAAAGAATCTCAACGCCTAATAAGAGGATAAAAGAATAATATATTGAAAATAATTAGCATGTTTGTAAATTACATGACCCAACTCTATAATCATGATAATTTGTCTTGGCCGCAACTTGATTCCCTCGTTACCACCCTAATTATTATTTGTATTCGATTGGGTACTAAACGTACAAAACACTGCTGCCAGGCATCTCGTATTCTTAGCGCTAATTTGATCGACAAATATCATGATACCTTTTTAATGATGGATATAATTTGCAGAGGGCTGATGGTAGACGGTGAATCAGTTATAACTTCAAAAATATTCCAGTAGCTATTTGCATGCTATGGAGCCAAGAATTTACAGGATTTGTCCGAATCAGCTCGATTCTTCTTTATATTAGCATATAAAACAGATAATTTTCATATTGCAAATATCTTACGAGCATTTCAATCCTACATATTTTGCTGAAAATCACGACCTTCATGTCTATCATTTGATGATGTCACAACTACGCAAAACGGTTGGCTCTGAAACTGAAATATACCTATATACTATACGTATATGAGACTGTTTTACCTTAAAGGAGCATGGTCCGATTGCCTCAACTTTTTTTCAAACTTTTTGAGATTTTGGTACAAAAATATTGCTTATATTTTTCTCATAACCCATGTGAAATTTCACGGCTGAGTTATGTTCCGTTTTGGCGATATATATGAAAATGTGTCTAATTATGGTAACCATAATTAATTCTATACAGTATTAATGTATAGGAAGCTCTTAAATACAAAACTGTCCATAAAATCAAAACCATTTAACCGATTCAGCTGAAATTTGAAATGTAGGCCTCTTGAGTGGTCATCTTTCAAATGACATTGAAAACAAAATTTTGAAAAATCGGACCAATGTACCGCGATTGAATACTATGATTTATATTCATATTAACGACTTACAATAACAATCGAAGAAGTAGACTATGGCCTTTGTTTCCGTTTCCTTTTGGACTTCATAGATATATTCTTCACTGCTTCCCGTTTGTTTCTGCAAGATATCATCGAAGAAGTATTCGATGGTATCTTCGTGCACTCCTGCTGGAAGATTTTGAACACGAATGCAATCTGGTATCATCTCAGGAGACGCGTGAATTGTAACTCCTTTGAATGTCTTTCTTTGGAAACTCTCGATGACATTGTCTAAGTCTTTATAAAGAAAACAAAAATGCTGGATCAATATTTAAAATGTTATTAATAAACTATTTAGAAGATTTGAATCAAAATTAGACCTGTAAACTTATTATCTGAATGGATGTTATTGATGTCTTAACTATAATTATTTTTTTTAAAAATCCGATTAGGAGCGTCAGCAACAACAAATTAAAATGATAGCGGTAACACAACAATATTCTTCAGACATGTTTGACAAAAATTGATCTAAATTCTCATTTTTGATTCTCCAATGCGCCCATATTTAATTTCGTTCTAAATTTGGACACCCATAAAGTTACTTGATATGGACTTCCATATGCTGGCAAAAGATTTTTGCAATATATTTGTGTGAACTAAAAATAAAGTCATTACCATTTATATCTCGTGTATAACGGACCAATGCCACTTTTCTTTGTTTGTCCAGAAAGGAAACATTCGGCTCTTCATCGATTTTGGTTCTTGCCTCAATAAAGTTGATGAGGTTATCCACATCACACTGTGGAACTCCAGAGAGACGGAGACATCTTCGGTCAACTTGTCTAGGTGGTCGAGACTTCTTACGAGGTGCTTGAGTGATGACTAAATTTGATCTTTCAAGTTTATGTGGACGATTCAGCAGAATTTGAACCACTGTCAATGAAATAATAAATAGAAGCTTACGTTAAGTGTGGCACGATTTTTGCTGAACCTTAAAATAGGGATATTCTGGGCTTGATTTCATTACAATGAATGGATTGCCAAATCACAAACTCATTGTGCTACGTCTGAAGGCTCTCAACTAACCCATGCGGGTAAACTAATTATGCTTTACTAGAAAGCATCATGATATGAAAACAATTCGTTAATTGGATCAATCAGACATTTGAAGCTTTACCTTTTGCATCTGTAAAAGTGATGTTGATCAATTTCTTTCTCTTGTCTTCAATGAACCCGTCTATTGCTATATCCGCTCCTAATTGTTTCGCTTGTTTGGAAAAATACCATTTGACAGTGTCAGCAGTTTTATATTCAAAAACATTGATGGTAGTATCTTCATTCACATCACCCATGTGCTTTTGAATTTCAAGTTGTTGTTGGTATGGCGTATTCGTTCTCGTGCCGACATTCGCAATAACACGACGGGGTTGCTGGTGATATGGTGTATTTGTACTCGCACCGTCATTTGCATATTCCTGGTGTTGCTGACGACTTGCAATATGGATGTTCATGCCAACATTTGCATGTGTAGTCTTGGGTTCCCGATGCTCTTGGTGATACGGAGTAGGTCTATTTACACTCGTGCTCTCATTTACTTGCGCACTCCGTGGTTCCCGTTGTTGTTGGTAATTTGGGGCGTTGAAATTAGCACGTCGTAGTTCTTGATGTTGTTGGGGAATCGGGGTATTAATATTTGCGCCAAAGTTTGTATTTGGATGACGTGTTTCGCGGTGTTGTTCAGTATAACTTTCGGGGGAAAGACTACATAAACTAAATACATCATCTAAATTGTCAATTTGCTCAGTTTGGTCAATATCGATTCCACCTTCATCCTGAATAATTGAGAATGAAGAATTTGTAGAACTACTCTCTCCTTTAGCAGATTTTGATCTTAATTTAGTGAGATCATCTGATTGGGAAGCAACTTGTATGTCAGAAAACTGAGAATATGACAACTGGCGAGAAGGGCATTCGTCCATATTGGCGAAATTTGTCTCAGATTGAAGACGCACTGAACATGCTGAAGTGGTCTGAAAAAATAAAATTGAAACAAAATTCGGTTAACCTAGGTGATCAAATATTGATATTAGAAGGCATAATAGCAACAATAAACTTAGTCTTTTTCCTGTAACAGTAGTACGAATAACCCAATTCTAATATGACATATGCGTAGGGAGCGTCCTTAAATTTCTCATGAAGTCCGCATTGATTTCATATTGGTGCAAAAAAAGCTGCGCTTTAGATTATGATGAAGACTTCAAATGTTGCAGGATGTGTCATCGGGATGAGTTTTAACGACCCACACGAGTTCCACGGGACGAATTCACAGCAATAGCCATTTTCAAAATTATTCGTATATCTACGGGACGTCAGATCACTGGACTTTTATGTTTTATCAACAAAACTATTCACCCCGTGAGCGGAAAATTTCTTGCATTTTCAGTGCAATAAAATTGCAAAATAATTATATCCAGACCCATACATGATTAGATACACTTATTGTTAACAACTTTAGACTGGTGATACCATAGACTCACTGATAGAAAGAGAAAAAATTCCCTTTGGGCTGAGCAAGCTTAAAACTGTATTAAACAAAAATGGTAAAGTCGCCTTTTGGCACATCACACTAAAATGCTAAAAGTTCCTTTCTCTTACCAACCCTAATTACAAGTTAGAATTTGTTTGCAATCAGTTTCCGTTAACGTGAACTCCTACATACTTGGAGGCAATTTCTCTGTCGGCAATCATCGGTAAAAGGTACTTCGAAAATTCTCGGAAAGTCGTGTTTCTATTAAAGCAAGCTTGGGTGTATTGCTATAAACTATTTGTATATAATGTATAATCGGTGCATATCCAAAGTATATTGATCATTGATGCGTTGGTTAAAACTTGTGTTTTTTGTAGTGTTGCGTGCCATATTTTAGCTTCTCGGCCGACTACCCTCTCTCTATAAGTGACCCTGCAGACCCCTGTAGACATTTTTATCTTTCAATTGATAATATTCGTTGTAGTTGTCCGATCCAACAGCCGACCGGTGGTTATTTACTTTCTAGTTAAACAATATCATTCTGAGAGTTATCTTTAGATTCCCTAAAACTTTGTACCATGAACCAGGGCATGAACTTAGGCCTACTTGATAAACAAGTAATGGCGTACGTAGGGCGTACGTAGTACGCTAAGTTTTGTTGTTTGAATCCGTTAAAGTGCATGTTTTTATCAGTGAACCATTCTCATTTCTGTATGTGCGTGAGTTAATTATTGCCTAGAATTGAAATTCTTATCTTTCTGACAGTCAAAGTCTCTATTTTGTTTTGTCAATTTTGTTCGGTTTGTTAGTTTACTTTGTCCAACTTTTGACATTATTTGCGCAACCACAACTGTCCCCTCTTCCATAGACCTATGAAATTCTGCGAAATTAGAAAATGAATATTATTTTAAAGTTGAAGATTTTAATAACAAAACTTCAGTAGTCTGAAAGAAACCTTTTCATTCTGGGCGGGACCAAATCACACCGCGCGTAAACATGGCAATCAAATCGATCATCAAGTCACACAGCAACATAACTGTAAAATCACGCAAGCTCACGAGTATCACATGAGTTGCGTGTGAACTTTAACCTCGGCACACAATATACTTGAGGATATTTTTGCAGGTTTTTGACGAAATTGAGCGGTTTTGTATAAAAGCATGAAAATTGGCATGAAGAAAGAGAATTTTATACCGAATCATTCTAGGATGGGAGCCATTTTTGCATTTTTCAAATATGGCGGCCATCTTGAAAATTCAAAATGGCCGCCATTATTACCTATTGAAAATCAACATTTCATCATTTTGGCAACATTACCATACATGGTTTGAGTTAGAAATGACAAACACGGATCACAAATGCCTTAATTAATCATATTTCACTTAATTTGAAAATCCAAGATGGCTGTCAGATTCAAAATGGCCGCCAATTGACATATTGTCATCATTCAAAAATAGGCATTATTCGCAACATGGGAAGGTTTGTGGAGGATGTATTTTAATTTCTTTTTAATTCATCATTATTTAGGCCATAAAGGTGTCTGCTAATGAATTATTCAATTTTACACATTTACGTCTAGAGGGCGTGATTCAAAATGGCCGCCATAGTTACCCTATTTAAGCAAAAAATAGCAGATTTTTAGCAATTTTGATACAAAAATCATGATTATGAAAATTATGAAGACCAGATATCACGTTTTAACCATTAGACCATTTATTTATGCACAGATTACTACTTTATAGCATTTTCGCCTGATTTCATGCTTTCAAAAATTCAAGATGGCCGCCAAAATGACTAAAATTGAGCTAAATTACAGTAATTTGGGGTAATTTAAGCAATAAAAACCACCCAAGTCATATTTTAAAGAACAATTTTTCTTTAATTGCATTTGTATTTAAGTAATGCCTCTATATGAATAAAATCTGCCAATCTGTAATGAGGGCGCTGTTCAAAATGGCCGTTACAGAGGCTCAAAATTAGCAAAAAGTGCCAATTTAGGGCAATTTTGACACATTTTTGACTCTAAAACACCCAAATATATGACTTTCAAATTGAAAATTGCATAATCAGAGGCAAAAACACATGTATCCTTGCACAATCTAAAATTCCAATGCAAGAAAAGCTATGATATTCATTCCTGGAATTCAAAATGGCCGCCAAAGTGCCTAAAATAGGTTAAATTATGGTGCATTTTAGGTACTTTGAGCACAAAATTGAACAAAACAAATATTTTTATGATGTATAATCATTTTATTTTGCCATAAAAAGACATAAATAGGATCGCCAGATGTAATTATTGACTTGCTCTAGAGAAAAAAATTCCCAAAACCACTGCAAATGTCTGTTCTAAACTCAATATATACCGAAAAATACCCCAAAATTTAGCAAAATGTCATATTTTGCGGTCATTTTGAAGCATTTAAGGTATGTTTGGAGTTATATTGGCGGCCATTTTGAGTATGTGTAATTCAACAGTATTATTATCTTGGTGTATTTACATCTCTGGTTTCATTTTACCACCATCAAACAGTAAATAAATTAATAAAAATCTTTATTTTGCTTCATTTTGTGTCCAAATGGCATAAAATGTACTGTAAAAATAGGCTTTTTTAGGTGTTTTGGCAGCCATTTTGAATTCCAAAAATACAAATCATAGCGTTTTTGGCATTGAAATTTTAGTTTGTGTTAGGATACATGAGTTTTTACCTCTGGTTGTGTAATTTTCTATTTGGAAATTGTATTTTTGGGTGATTTAGAACCAAAATTGTGCCAAAATTGCTCTAAATTGACACTTTATTCTCATTTTGAGCCTCTGTAGCGGCCATTTTGAACAGTGCCCTCGTTGCAGATTGACAGATTTTATTCATAAAGAAGCATTACTTAAGTACAAATGCAATAAAAGCAAAATTGTGCTTTAAAATATGACTTGGGTGGTTTTTATTGCTTAAATTACTCCAAATTACTTTAATTTAGCTCAATTTTAGTCATTTTGGCGGCCATTTTGAATTTTCAAAAGC
>JXSR01S001005.1:21076-31177 GCA_000969725.1 Ophiothrix spiculata | reverse complement strand
TATTTTCCCTATTGAATAACGTTTCGGACTAGCGAGCCTTCGGACTAGCGAGCTTTCGGACTAGCGAGTCGTCGGACTGGCGAGCGGACCCCTCATAATGTATGCCTATAGTTGGTGCGTTCACTAGTCCAATGGCACAGTTCTTAATTTGTACGTATAGTTCTTAAGACTCTGAAACAATTTGACCTGGGCAGAAACATTACATATACATCAGCTGTAACAATTGAACCGAACGCAATAAAGTCGTCTATGTAAACGAGAGTATTTCAACTCACTGTAAAGGCGGTGTCACACATCACCGTATTGAGCCAAAACGTATGAATAACGTAGAAAGTTCAAGCTATACGTTGGCGAGAGATTATATACGGTGAAGAAATCCATACAATTGAACGTATTGACTGACGAACATGAAACGAATAGACCGTACAATGACCGTACGACTTCCGGATAAGAAGCTGAAAAGTTGTCTCGTCTCACTGAACAACGCCGAATGAGAACCGGACGTGTTCCGTACTAAACGAATAAATTAAGTATGAGGAACGTACAAAACGAATAAGAAACGTACGAGTAGTCACAGAGACAATCGTCAAGGTAAATCCCCACTTGAAAATAATACCTCTTCACACTTTCCGGTTTGCAAGTTTCATTATAATATTTCTCTAGTGCTGAGAGTTTTGACCTTGCTCAAAACAAGACAACGTACTTAACGTACTCAAAACGCATTCCCACCGGATGGATAACGAATTGAACGTGTTTCTACCGCATGCATAACGAACATCACCGTACAGTAAAACAGTGTACGTTACTCGTACGTTTTCGTCAATACGGTGATGTGTGACACCGCCTTTAGTCACACAGCATGTATCTAATCGTATTTGCGGGTTCTTGTCCTAATCAAACCATCGTAAGGTATGCCTAGTTGGTGCGTTCACTAATCCAAATGGCATAGTTCTGAATATGTACGTACAGTCCCGCCCTGTCAAAAGACCCTATTTCTCTCTATCTTTTTGGTCATTTTTATATCCAAAATATCGAGAAAGTCATCAATCTTTAGTGGGGCCTGTTGCATCATCGTGATTGGTTCAAATTTCTGTAGTCGACACAGAATCTAGCGTCATGAGTTTCAATTGTTTGTAGTCGACATAAGATATAGTCATTATGATTGGTTCAATTTGTCTGTAATCGGCACAGAATCTGGACAATTTCATGATTGATTCACAGATTCAATTTCCTGTAATCGACATTGAATCTATCATCATGCTTGGTCCAAATGTAGTCGACACAGATCATGTGTTTTTTCTTTCTTCAGCCCATATCGTCCCTGTCGTACAAAGGTCTCTTCCATTCTAATACTAGCTGTTCCTGTTCTTTGTATATATCTTAGCCATGTGGTGGTTTCTGCATTCTGCCTGTCTGACTAGGCCTATTATATCTTATCTCGCCATCTCGAACGTGTTCTGTCTCTTTCCTTTTGCCATTCACGGTTGCCACTCAGTTATCTTTTTTTTTCAATACGTCATCAGATTCATGTATCCATCCCCAGATCCTTCCAAGATGGCATGTCCATCTTCATTTTTGTCATTTCTTTATGAATTGATCTTTTTTTCTCAATTTTTAAGAACGCTTAAAGTTAAAAGCATGCGTGACCACAGTTTTTTTTTTTCAAAACATATCCCTTACCCTTAATTAGGATTTCGTTTGATCCCCCGAATTTAATCCCTAAGTGGAAATTCTTCAAAAGTGTGCATCCATTATCATATATTGTTCAATTATTTTATATTATTATACAAATATTCTTTTCAGGATCTCGAGATCTGGTATTAGATACCTCGAAACACCCAGTTTGCCACGGAACAAATAATATTGGCTAGAAATCACCTTTTTTCGTTTTGTTTGTTTTGATTCTATCATGACCTAATAGTCTAATCCTGTATAGACAACTTGTACACTCTAAATGCGAAAGTGTGAAAAATCACTCGAAATTTTGAATGAATTTGTTTTAACTCTAATCGAGTTCGTTTTAGCTCTTTAAGAGTGAATATACTTTGCGGTAATTCACTCTTGTACCAGAGTGACGTTCACTCGCAGGAGAGTAGCTCGAAAACACCGCTCATTTACGGAGTGAAGTTCTAGCCAATCAGGAACGCGGATACTCGCGCTGTTGTAACTACGAAAAATCGTCAGCGCTCACTGTTCAACATGGCGGTGGTTGAGTTGGAGACTGTGAAGGAGTGACAGACAAAAGGAATTTCAGAGGAAATTGTGCAACTATTTATCGGTGAGTAGATGCCAGACAATAAATACCCAACAGTGACGCTAATCATGCAAAAACTGGATCGATGGAACTTGTCGGTGTAAGCTTACTTAATACATTGGCAAATGTATTAAGTAAGCTTACACCGACAAGTGTATTATCTAGCATCTACTCACCGATAAATATTTGCACAATAAAACGACTAAATCATTGAGTGAACTTTCATTCTTTTGAAGATTTATTCTTATCCCTCCCAGATCATTTACAGTGAACTATTCATAATAATAAACGGTTCACTCTTTCCTAGAGTGAATTACTATAACTCTTTCTTGAGAGTGAACTTCACTCTAAAAGATTGGTCACTCATATGGCTCTTTCTAAGAGTGAAATTTCACCCTTTTAGAGTGGTTTTTCACTCTCTCACAATATGAGTGTAACTAAACTCAACTTATTCAATAAATTAACACTTCATAAATTTTGCCTGGTTAAAAATCGGAGTCGATATCAAGAAACTACCCATTTCACACCATGATATCTTCAAGAGCCTGTCGTCTTGTGTAAATCAAAATCTCATCACAAGGTCATCTTGTCTTGCTCTTAAAAACACACCACCTCTAATGGTGCGTTTACACTGTGACGACTTGGATCGACGTCGGGTAACGTATTTGCAACCAAAAAGTTGTAACTAAAAGCGATTGATAGTAACGATAGGGTGCGTAGCTAGCAGCGTGTGTGAGCGTTAACTGACTTTAATCAACGATGACGGCGTAAAATTCAAAACTGCAATACGCAAGTCTGCGTTGCTTGACATTACCCAAATACGTCACAGTGTAAACGCACCTTTAAGAACTGTGGAGTTTTAGCATGGTGATGAAAACCAGCCTAGAAAGAAATTGCCTTTATTACGGTCCAGATTACGGTCCGTATGGGTAAAGAGTTGCACTGTAGGCATATTTCAAATAACTGCCACAACTGGCTGTATAAGAAATAGCCCTTTATGTTATGTTCTGAAAGATATTATGATAATGCTAATTCTGAAGAGATTATATTCCACAACATTTTTCGCTTGCCCAAACATTAAAAACAGATTAAGTGAGGTCACTGTGAAATTCTGTATTAACCAATCATAAACAACTTACTCATTACATGTGATGGTGTAGGCCTTACTAAATTTGTTCATTTTAGACAAACTACTCAACGAATTTTGGTGAACTACATTTTGGAATGGTCTATTATGTATGTGCTTAGGCGGAAATGAGAAAAGATGACATTGAATTCAGTAGAAAGAGGACAAAATACGTGGCAAAGTTTTCAATTTCTTCAAGCTTCGTACATGAGAATACTTGGACCCAGCGATCTGGTTCTTTTTTCCGCCTTGCAGATCGACGGCACGTTTTCATATATCCAACTTTAGAAATTCAAAGATTTGTCATTGTTCCAATTAGAGCACATTAACAATCAACACCACCATGTTTTAATATACACAATCCTGGGAAGGTGGAACTTCAACTGATCAATATTTGACATCATAACAACGCTGGGTTTCGTGTTCTTTCTACTATCTCAAGCAATATCATTGAATAAGGACAAATGAAGCCAATATGAACGTGGAGCACTACAAATTTTGTACGAATAATATCCCACTTATTGGGGTATGTAAGGCTTGTGATTCGCAGAACTATATCCCAGCCAGCACAATAACGTTTTCTTAACGGTAAAAAAACGTTTGACCTTTGGGAAGAAAACGTAAAAAAAGTTTCAAAGACGTGAGAGTGTGGAGTTTTTTCCTCCATGAAAATGTTTAACAAAACAAAATCAATTGTAACACTTAAGTGACCCGGGGGATGGGGATCCTAGAGGCCCTACAACAGGTTTTCGCGCGTGCAAAAAAAAAATACATCGCCGCTCCATGTAATTGTCAAACTTAACGCAGCGGGTCCCTCAGTGGCAAAAAAATTCAACTTCGATCCAGTCGTTTTCGTGCTAATTAGCATAAAGTGATTTTTCGAGGGCGCTGTTCAAATTTGTTTTGCTCATAAAAACGAAATCGAATATTGATTGTGTGGCAAAGACTGTTGCAAGGAATATTGGTGTCATCAACAAAATTAAACACTTCATGCCGAATCGTATATTACTCACTTTGTATTGAACACTTGTATCACCTTCACATACATTTCATCTTTATTATATTAAACGATTTATACAGCCCGCCACCGCAGCAGTAGTATCCATATTTTAGGTTTTTTCCTAGAAAAAATTGCAAAGAGGCTGATTTCAACCGATTATAGTAGGTATAGGTGTGAATATATACAGAAAAAAAGTGAGGAAGGGTAGGGGCTGGGGAACCTGATTTCAAATCAAATCAAATCAAATCAATCAAATCAAATCTTTATTTCAATATCAAAATCACAAACATACATTAAAAACACAGAGACAAAATGATATTGAGGACACCATCAAAAGGCCAGAAAGACCTGGGGTGATGATGCCCTTTAAACAAAATAATGTTACTAGAGTAGGCCTAAGGAGACAACAACAACAAAAACAAGAAAAATGCTCCGATATACTGACATGATTCAATTATAAGTTGCCAATAAATATGATTAAAGATTTTTTCTGAATTCTTTTGTATTTTTACATCTCTTAATTTCATTGTTTAGAGAGTTCCAAAAGGTTGGACCACAATTCCTTACAGCTCGGTTAGAAAATACTTTCTTAGTTTTGTTGATACTATAATCATGAGCATTTCTTGTATTGTAGTTGTGTGTCTGAACATGTTTAGTAAAATATTCTAAGAAGATATTGGGAAGCTGATTTGTATGGTGTTTGTACATGAAACTCCCAAGGTTTAGTTTGAAGGTGTCATGTACATTCAAAACATTGTATTTTTGAAATAGGGGCCCTGTATGACTTCTATAATGACTATTGGATGTTGTTCTAATAGCCCATTTTTGTAATTTTACAATTTTATCTAAGTATGTTCCATACGTATTTTCCCAGATTAAAACTCCATAATTTATATAGGGCAGAATTAAGGTACAATATAAAGAAAACAGTATATTTTCAGGTAAATAATACTTAAGTTTAGTAAGCATACCAGTATTTCTTGAGATAGTTTTCGATATTGCATCTACATGATTTTTCCATGTTAAATTCTCATCAATAATTACACCCAAAAATTTTGTTGATTTTACTTTTTGCAACGAGACACTGTCGAGCTTAATGTCGAGTTTCTTTTTATCCGTTTGATCAAGAATACTATTTTGCGAATTAGTTGAACATGTTTGATTTACGTCAGTATATTTTGCAGTATTATATTGAGTGCCAAGTACCATGTAATTGGTCTTGCTAGCGTTAACGGAAAGTTTATTTGCCTGAAACCAATTACAGATTTCTTGAAGCTCATTATTGATGGTATCATTTTGAGATGCAATATCTGGGTGTGAAAATAAGAGACTGGTATCGTCAGCAAATAAAATTGTATTTTTCGGGGGGTCATTAAAAATAGGGGTCATTTGCCCAAAGTTATGCCTAAAGTATGTCGTATTTCACATCAAATTAGGGGAAATGTAATTTAAAACACTGGTTGATTTGTTTATTTTATTACTTTATCACCTTGTAAAAAATCATACCTAACTAAAGACATTATGACCCAAAAATCGAGATTTTTCGTTGAAATAGGTCAAAATTGAAAATGTTGCTATTATTTTCTCTAAAATAGGGTTTATTTAGAAAAGAAAATAGCAAAGAAGCAAGGGTGGATGGGAGTTGGGGAACCTGATATTTAAGGGGTGGGGTTCATTAAATATATAGGCTATTAATTCAAAATTATGCTTGAAGTGCGTCATGTTTGATATCGAATTAAACGTAAATATAATAAAAAATAATGCTGTTCAATTTGTTACCATATCACCTAGCAAAAATGCTATACCTGATTGAAGACTCAATGCCCTTAAAATTGTGATTTCATGTGCAAAATAGGTCAAAATTCAAAATCCGGTAATAATAGTTCTAAATATCAATTCTTTACCGATTTGTTTGCTTAAAAAGAAGGTTATTGGTATACTTGAAAAATTTCCTGTAAGTTTTCGTTCCATAGCATGCAGGAATATTGTGTATTTTTTAAAATGGCGACTTTCACCCTTTACACACAACTCTTTGGCGATCATTCAAAATGGGTCCCAATATTGAGTATGAGTTTTATGGCTTTCTATTATTCGTTATATATAGTTTGAATATATCTTATAAAGCCTTTTCTACCAGGGTTGCTCCCGTTGATTGCATAGAAATGCAAAAAACTTACTTCAGCCATTTAAGTTATTTATTTCTTAAATTCTTAGTGGTCATTTTAATGACAGATTCAGACAGAATGGTAGGAAACTAGAAATAAAGTAGGCCTCCCAAAGTTTGGAAAGGGGGTTAAAGCTAGACACAATTTTGAAATAAACACACTGTACATTACAGAAATAACATTTACCTTGCTCTTAAGCAAACAAACTCGGTGGAAAAAATATTTAGAACTCTAATTGCATGATTTTCAGTTTTCACCTATTTTTCACGAAAAATCACAATTTTTAGGACATTACGTCTTCAATCAGGTAAAACATTTTGTAAGGTGGTAGAGTAATAAATTGAACATCACTATCATTGTTTTTATTATATTTCTATTAATTTGATATCAAATATGACACACTTCAAGCATAATTTAGAGTCAATAACATTTGCATCTAATGACCAACATAAAAATAAAGGTTCCCCAACCCCAATTCACCCATACTTTTTTTTTGGTTATTATTGACACCTATTAATTCCACAATCATTTGAAACCAGCTTCTTTGCCATTTTCTTTTCTAAATAAACACGAATAAAGGGAACGTGATAGAAAAACATTTATATATTTTTAAAGAAAATTTTAAAATCACGATTTTTAGGTCATATTGTCTCAATTAGGTATAATTTTGTTTTGCAAGGTGATAGAGTAACAAAATAAACAATTCACCCAGTGTTATAAATTACATTTCCCTTAATTTGATGTTTAATACGACATTCTTTATGCATATTTAGGGCAAATGACCCCCTCTTTTTAATGACCCCCGAAAAATAAGGTTCCCCAACCCCCAACCTTCCTTTCTTTTTTCTGTAAATATTTACACCTATAATATTCACAAACAGTTGAAATTGCCATTTTCTTTTCTAAATAAAATCTAATTTAGAAATAATAATAGCAAAATTTTGACTTTTGACTATTTTTGACGAAAAATCACGATTTTTAGGTCATAATGTCTCTAATTAGGTATAATGTTTTGCAAGGTGATAGAGTAACAAAACAAAAAGATCACCGAGTCTTTTAAATTACATTTCCCTTAATTTAATGTCAAATACGACATGATTTATGCAAAACTTAGGGCAAATTACCCCTTTTTTTAATGACCCCCGAAAAATAAGGTTCCCCAGCCCCCACCCTTCCTCACTTTTTTTCTGTAAATATTTACACCCATACCTATCATAATCAGATGAAATCAGCCTCTTTGCAATTTTTTCTAAGTTTGGCCAAAATTAGGGATAATTAATGGTTACTATTTGTCGTAGAGGCAAATTACATAATGATTGCGCTAGCAAAGCGACAAAGAGTACATTTAAAAAAAATCAACTTCCATAATAATACCTCACAAAACGAAGAGTATGTAGGAAAGTGACAAAAGCTGCACTCATGGAAAATATGCGTTGGGACACCAAGGAATATCGCAAGCCAATTTGCTTTCAGACTTTCATACTTTGAAGGATGTGTAAGCAAGGTGTAGCAAGTTGTATAACAAAATTATATCCTCCCGACTCCCAACAAACAGTTTTGAGAGGTTCAATTCAACAAAAGATATGATAATACCATGTCTTTCAATACTGTAGTCAGAGGCTAGGGGAGCAGATTTGATCATGCCCATCAAATTGTCCTAACACCTAAACCTTTAATGGTCTAAGCGCACTTTTACACTAACTCAGTGATATATTGGATCAGAACTAGGTGGCTTTTATTGAAGATGAACACATTTTATCCAAGATGATCTTAAGAAGTTAATTTCTTCTTTGGAGAAGAAGCACTTAGGCGTATTGGAATACAATTTGACAATCATCGGGCAATATGTCTGGTTGGTGCGTTCACTAATTCTGTCAAATGACCCGATTTCTTTCTAACTCTTTTTGACCATTTTCATACTCAAAATCGAGAGTGTCATCAATCCTTGTTGGAGACTTTAGGCATTATCGTGATTGGTTCAATTTTCTGTATACCGACATAGAAACTAAGATCAGGAGATTCAATTAATTGTAGAATAGAGGTATCATCTTCTTGCTTGATTCAATAATTTGCAGTGGCGTAGCCAGGTTTTCGAAACTGGGGGGCCACAACATGAAGATGAACCGACAGAATTGTATTGAGTGATGTATCGCCGCCCGGCCTGCGGCCGGTCGGCTCAACTTTACCGACGGGCGCTTTTTTTAACCGTCAGGGGTAAGACATTTCGTCCCGACTTTTTCCCGATTGTCTCCCGGCGTTTGCCCTTTTCTTTCCAATTTTTCCCGGCAACAAATCCATTTTTATACACCCAAAATAAATTATAGTCGATTTAAAAAACTGACAAGCAAAAAAAAGAAAATTTAAATTAAACGTTTTCTGCACATGTCTTGACACGATTTTCAGTTTTTCCCTATGTTTCCTGTCTACCAGCTGCTCTCTAATTTTTCATGTCCTTTTTTCCCGCTTGCTGTCCCGATTTCCCGCTCGATTTTTGTCATTTTTTTCTCTTTAACTCATTTTGGCCAATTTTTCTAGCCAAAATCGAGAGTGTCATCAATCCTTGTTTTGGTCTCTAAGCATCATCGTGATTGCTTCAATTTTCTGTAACTGACACAGAATCTAGGATCATGAGTTTGAACAAAATCTGGACATTTTCATGATTGATTCATAGATTCACGATTCCGTAATCGACACAGAATATATTATCATACTTTGCCAATTTTTTGAAGTCAACACAGATCATGTTTATTTTTTCTTTCTTCAGCCCATATCGTCCCTGCTGGACAAAGATCCTCGTAGGTTTGTAGATTGTTGGCAAAATCGAGAGAGAATAAATAAGTTCGAGATATTCATGAGTAGGCCCATGAATTTCGGATTTAAGTAGGTCGATATTGAAATCACCCATAATGTAAAATTGTTTCTTTTCCGAAGACAATTGTTTAAAAATTGGTTCAATATCTTTGTTAAAGTGGTCAATTGGAGTGTGTGCCCTATTAACCACTCCAACAACAATATTTTTATTTTTACCTTCGATTTCAACAAAGCATGTCTCCAAGTTCGAGTTTGCGTGATTTAAGTCTAATCTCAGTTTGTATTTAGAGAATAAAAGATAAGATCCATTTTGAGACGATAGATGACAGGCAAAACAAGAAATCGCCATCTTTTATTCTCATTCTTAGTCACATATTTGAGTAATTTATAAACCAAAAACGATGTAAATTATTGCCAAAAACTATAAACATTATCATTGGAAAAACGTACACCCCTATTCAAACATGAAATATTCCAAACCAAGTAAAGCTGTTCGCGCCGGATGTGTGCGTATAGCTGCATCGCGCCGTGATTTTGAACGCGGGCTCAACTGCGTTTCACGCTGAACGCACTGTCTGTCATCTATCGTCTCATAATGGATGGCCAAAATTCCTTATTAGGAAGTAAAATCGCACTCAGTGACTAAGAATTTACTTTAACGGTAATATATAGACAAACCCCACCCCTTTCTCGATTGTTTCTGTTGGTATACTCTATATTGTATCCATGAATCGTGTAATATTCG
>JXSR01S001003.1:77181-99038 GCA_000969725.1 Ophiothrix spiculata | reverse complement strand
CGCTATACCCTTTTCCACGTGTTTTTATAATATCTGCCAGCAGTTGCTGTGTACAGGAATTCCCGGCATAAACATATTTTGCTGGGCATTGCAAAACACGTCGAAGTTTTCTTTCGTCTTTTTGGATTGTATCAATTAAAATAATAGTTGTGAATTTGCATTTGGTTCAATATCAGAAAGTTTCTCACATGCACTCCTCTTTCATGTCATTAATCCAGTAAAAATCAGTAAAATATTGTAGATATAAGAAGGCCCTACTAAGATTACGGGAGTAAGTACAATTATTATCACAGAAGCTGTCATTATTTCCCTTACCATACTGGCTACAGACATTTACTAAGCGATGTTTGTCTTTTTTAAAGACTATTCTTGTTTCACTCTAAATTGAGGTAGTATGCATGCAAAATAGAATGTAAAATGACACTTTTAAGTTTTAAATGTGCAATTCATGATTTTGATGTGGCAAAACCTCACCTAATTTCTAGCTAAATAAAAAGAAGAGTACAATATATGTATTCAGAAAATTTCACTTGATTCAGACCATTCGTTTTCAAGTTACAAGTTTTTCAGCATTTTGAAAAAATCTGCTAGATGAAAATACTCGGCGCCGTGCAGCATCCCGGGGCAGAAGATCATGGAACCGGGTCAAAACTGCAGCGTATGAAAAAGTATAATTTATCACCAGATAGGAATATATATACGTACCTTTTTTAATATTATTTGAGACTGTCAGTTAATCTGTCAGTATACATGCTTATTAAACCTTTGTTTTTGTCTTCTTTTGAACAGTTGGTGTTAGTATTGGGTGATCTTCACATTCCGCACCGCGGGAGCGGTCTTCCAGCAAAGTTCAAAAAGCTTTTAGTTCCCGGCAAGATCCAACATATCTTATGCACAGGCAACCTTTGTACTAAAGAATCATATGACTATCTCAAAACATTAGCTAGTGATGTCCATGTAGTCAGGGGAGACTTTGACGAGGTAGGTTTTAGTCTTGGGCAAGATCCAACATATCTTATGCACAGGCAATATGTGTACTAAAGAATCATATGACTATCTCAAAACATTAGTTATAGTCGCGTGAAGAAAACCTTATCACTTTTACGCGTCTTGTGCGCCGAGGTTAAAGTTCAAACGCAACTCACGCGATACTCGTGATCTCGCGTGATTTGACAGTTCTGTTGCTGCGTGACTTGAAGATCGATTTGATTGGTTTGTTGTTCACGCACAATATGATTTGATCCCGCCCAGAATGAAAAGATTTGTTTCCGATGACTATAGTGCTCAGTGGGCAAGATCCAATATATCTTATGTATGTTAATAGGCAACCTGTGTACTTCAAAATCATATGACTACAGTATATTTATTTATTAAATTTCCCTGCGTTCTGCATCGTTTAACTCGAGCGTAATGCACGCGATCGTCGGCGCTTTACAAGCACTGGAATAAGACCAATCACACGCTGGAAATACGTGCGACTTTCACGCAAACCGCCATAGGAACAAGCGTCGTTCTCCAAAAACCCAGCAAACAGAGAAACTTAAATGTTAAAAAATACTGTAGTTAATGATGTCTGTGTATTCAGGGGAGACTTCAATGAGGCAGGTTTTAGTCCCGAGCAAGAAACAACATATTTTATGCACAAGCAGTCTGTGTGCCCTTCCACTAAGGGATCAAATGACGATATCAAAGTGAATGTTTGCGTATATGTCTTCCTTGGAGTTGCCACCACGAAGGAAACTTTTGGCAGAGTGTTATTAAGTTAGCTAATTGGGAGTAATGTGACAAAATTGTCAAGATCTTGCATCGCACACTTGAAGTATTTGGACTTGGATAGACACTTCATGATAGATTGTTGCCCTTCAGATAGATCGTTTACAAATTTACTAGCCATCAGATATATTTTAGAAAATTACCTGTACATGCTTGAGCAGTCAATTCATAAATAGTAGGTTGTTCTACTTTGGATCATTTGCAGCCTTGATTTGGCATAAAACAATTCTGTGGATTTAAAAATCTATTCTGGACTATACAGTTTGAAGAGGGCTTTTGTTTTGATTACCAGATCAAACTTTGGCAAAGTGCAGACATTTTCATCCTGGCACCTTCTGCAAACTGATTTATCTGATAAAGTTGATAGAATATTTTGTTATGGAGATTTTTGATACACCTATGCTAGTGTACAGTAATGTTTTATAATATATGCCTTTATTTGCAGAATGTCTCTTATCCAGAACAAAAAGTCGTCACAGTTGGGCAGTTTCGTATCGGCATATGCCATGGTCATCAGATTGTCCCCTGGGGTGATGTAGAGAGTCTTGCCCTTGTACAGCGCCAGCTAGATGTAGATATATTGATCTCTGGACAGACGCACAAATTTGAAGCCTTTGAGCATGAGAGTAAATTTTATATCAATCCCGGATCGGCGACGGGAGCTTACAGTCCGTTAGATACAAAGTAAGTACTGGTATCGGTTATATACATTTGTTGAAAGTGGTTAGTCAAGTTAGCTCAATCCGTAAGGCACTCGGTTGAGTGTGCTTGAAATTCCCTTGGACAAGAAACTAACTGCTAATTGTCTCATGGAAACCGGTACGAAACTCGGGGAGCTGATCCGGACAGCAATGGTGCGAATGTAGGCTGATCATGGTTTAGCAATTCACGGTAAAAGTATAAAGCCAATTGTCGACTGTAAGCATGATTTCGGCAATGTTTTCATCAAAATTTTAAAACGGTATGTCTTTGTGTATGTTTCCTCTTCATAAAAATGTTAAATTTTCAATGCTATTTTGGTAAGCAACTGTGATATTTACAATCAACAGGAGTTTGAGGAATTCTGCAACCAAACTGTGCTACATAATTGCAACGCAGATGTTAGGGTCGCCTATCGCCAGTGTTAGTTTTAAAGCATTGTACTTTCTTTGGTTGGCGAGTAGAGGGAAAATCGTTTTATATCGATAATTAATTGCCGATATATTTCGGAAAGAGGTCAATATCGCCCAAGCCTACTACAAAGATGTTCATCACAAATCAATAACTCAGCATCCGATATGTCGGCATATTTTTATCACGCTCGGGCGGCTTAAGCCACCCTTGCGCAATAAAAATACGCAGACATGGATGCATCGTTGTTAATCGCAAATCAACAACGATGAATCCATGCGTCTGCCTATTTTTATCGCACGAGGGTGGCTTTAGCCACCCGAGCGTGATAAAAATATGCCGACGCATCGGATGCAGAGTTGTTGATTCGCGATGAACACATCTGCGGCGTGTTTGAATACCTTTCAACAACGAAAATCTTCCCGAAAACGTATGAATTAAATTCAAAATGTTTTCAATTAAACAGATAGGCCAATACTCATCTTCATAAAATATATTTAGCATGTCTGAAGCAAAGAGCTAATTTGTGAATGTTTGCTGCTTTCACATTATCAATTTTTCCCAAGCACCGTGCTTGCATGTACTATAAATGTCCGATGCGCGATGATCAGTGCGCCGACTTTTGTGTACTGTGTAAACGCACTTCCGTAAACGCTGTGCTGTGCGTGACGCGCTAATTTGAATATCAACTGTGGATTCATCACGAATCAACAACAGTACGCCCCTGTATAAAGAGATAGTTGTACAGTGAGTTGTTGAATAAATTACTTGAGTATTACAACAAGAATCACTGAATATTCTTAAAATGTACACTGTACATTGTATTTTAACTAGTATTCCTGCTAAGGTCAAATCAAATAAATCAATAGATCATAAATCATAAAAGGTATATCAACTTGCACTAATTCGACCAATTGGCTTGAAGCATCTTTCTCACACATGTTCAAAAATCTGTTGCAACAATTATCAAAACACCCGAGCCAGTTACGTGTCATCCAATCTATTCAGATTACTTTTTGTTTTACGCAAACAACTGTGCGGTCATTATCAGGTAACAATGACTTCTTATAATGACCCGTGCATGTGATATCATTAGCGCTGAATGCCGTTGTCTCATAAAATGCCAATCAAACGCGCGTATGCACCACACACATGCGGGTTGTTCATATTACGGGATGATTGTCACGCCTTGACTGATTGAAATTCTCTTATAGGGATAAGTAGACCTTTCGCTGTAAGAAACAAGTTTAATAAAATGCATTAAAAATGTCGAAAGAGCGGTTATAAATGACAATAAAAACTTTGCACCATCTTTTATTGGGTCATTGTTTTGCTCCTCGGTACTTTTCTTCGGGAGCCACGTTTCCTCAGTAAAGTACCTCAGCCGCAAACAAACACCTCTGATTTTAAACAATGACCCCAAAAAAGTTATTATTGTCTAATTAGCAGGAACAATGGTTTGAACATTTCAGTGTAATTCACCAAGATCTTTTGAAATAACCCATATAAATTGATTGTTTTCTTCTTTTGCAGTGTTAGTCCATCGTTTGTCCTGATGGATATTCAAGCCTCCACAGTAGTTACTTATGTCTATCAACTCATGGGCGATGACGTCAAAGTGGAAAGGATAGAGTACAAAAAGAACTGAAATTACACTCAAAATATGAATTGTAAGACAGATAGAGTTTAATGCTGGTTTTACAGGGGTGGGGGAGGGGTGGAATTGCTTTGGTGTATATACCCTGACAAGGAGTGCTTTTCCAATAGCTTTACTACTGATTTTGCAAAACAAACCCCAACATTTCTTTCTGACTCCAAGGTATGTTTTAAAGAATAATATTGTAACTCAAAATATGTCATAGTTGGATTATAATCAACTCCACTTGTAGCAAAGTTATTCAAAATGTTTGAGGGGCTACTTTACTATGTGTTGGAAGTAATAATGGGCGATGCTGCAAACAATTTAACTGATAAAAATTGGCAGTATAAATAAGCTTGGCAATTCCTCACACCTACCCCCTGGTTTTACACTCTTGTAGCATCGCAGTTTTGTGGCTCTGTCATCTGCTCAGTAGTTACTACACTTTTCTGCTGTGGCTGGATTTTGTCATTTTGCAGCTTGCAAGTTTTACTCATGTCAACTTGAAAAATTTTCTCATTCTGCCACTTTTTGTGACCTATACTCGGTCTAAGTAAGTATGTAACGGGGATTACGGGTTATATATGTACTGGTTCATAGCTCACTGCAGTGACAGCTAGAAGTGACAGATTGCCATTGTACAAAAACTACAGGCTACAAGAGTGTAGAGTAAAATAAAGTGAATCTACTGATGTGCAGAGGCCTGCTTTTGCCAAGAATGCTACGACCCATTCTTGCATAACTTAAAGCAATACTATAAGATTTTGATCAAAAATGGTTTATAGTAAAAACAGCATAAAATTGAGGAATGTGACTATCTAAAAGCTTCAAGTGTATTTTGTGAAAAAAAAAATGTTTTGCCACCAAAAATGGATAAAAAGCACATGCATAATTTCCTATACTTATACATGTGGAATTAAATTCGGGATCCCAAATATAATTCAACAAATGGCCATAACAGAAAATGTAAGCATCTTTGAGCCAAATCATTCGGAAGGTATTCATATCTCCCTAAAACAAACCCAATAAGCCCCCAAAATCAAAGTCATGGGTGACAGGGGGCGCTTCATTTTTAACACTTTATAGTATTGCTTTAATTGGAAAGCTTACAGTGTGAGTGCAACGAAGTTGTCTAATCTTCAATAGCTGCCATATGCAATGGCTGCCATATGTTATCAAATACCTTGTCATTAGAATTCAAAACATCTGTCAAATATGACAGTGGTTCTGGAGAACCACTGACCAGGGTTTCTGCTAAGGCTGTATGGCGCAGGAGCCTGGAATAATGGCGCAACATGTTTCTGTAAAAGTGTGAAAAAGATGCCTTTTCTTGCTATATTTAACCAATGTTCAGCATCAGCTCTTCATTTTGGGGCAAGCACCGTTTCAAGTTTGTCAAAGTTTAGTATACTAGTAATTGACGCAAGCTCAAAAACATCATCCTGCTACTTACCCAAGGGAATTTATGATAAATGGCAGCTATTGCAGATACCACTTCCTTGCACTAAACCAGGATGATTTCATCCAGTAAGGCAACTCTGTATGCATTTATTATTTTGCTTAACTGTATATATCAAATAATATATATAAGCTATTAAAGTTTGTACTTGTACATGCAAAACTGTAACAGAAATATTATGTTTTGTTACAATTTTGATATTTAGAGAGGTTTTTTTTTCTCAAATTAGTTTATTTGATTGTTAAATGCTCAAGTCATGACAAAGATGTGGAACTCTTCAGTTATATTTAAAGGAGCAACTGTAAAGGAGCATGGTCCGATTGTTTCAAACTTTTAAAAAAAATTGTACCAAAATTTTGCTTTTATTTTTTTCGCAATCATGTACTGTTTTGGACATAGAAGAAACTTTTGTTCAATTATGGTAACCATAAATAAATTTACACAGTGAAGAACACACAACACATGAAAAACAAAATTTGTCAAAAAGTCACATAGGTTTGACTGATTTGACTTAAATTTAAAACTAAAGCATCTTTATTGATCATATTTCGTATGAAATTTAAATTTTGAAAATTTGGACTACCGTAACGCTCCTGTAAGTCATTATCAGTCAAATCAGCAGGTTGTGTATGCCATGAAGATTGTGTAGCTTCTAAGGTGGCAAATTGTGGGTATTTTGGCTCCCGTGACTCTTTTATTTTATTTTGGCACGGGTACCCAGGACTCAAATATTATTTATGGTTCCACCAAAATAAACTTTGGAAAGAGCTGGTTGATGCTAGATCCTCACAAAGCATGTCTATTATCCACATGGAACCAATTGTATGACATTGAGTGTCAATATTTAGGACTTTGTGAAATATTGAGGTAACTTAAGCTCATTTCTGGATCATGCTCGACGGTCATTACTTGTTCTGTTGTTCGAGTAGGTAGGTGAATTTGGCACCCAGGTCCATGAATGCAATGCTGACCCAATTCCATACTTCCCTACCATTGTCAGAAGAAAGTATATTAATCTGCAATGTGGACTATAATTGCCATTTAAAGGTGTGTATTCCGAATCACTTTTCGACTCCGAAATCAAATTAAAGATTTTGATATGACAAGAATGGTCATATTTTTCTCATTACTCCTGTAAATTTTCACAGTCAAATAATGTTTCTTTAAGGAGATATGGTTAAGTTAGTGGTTAACTAATGGAAATTACGTTTACTAAAAATATCTCTTGTATAGTTTTCTATGGGCCTTTCTCAGATACATTTTTGCGAGTAACATCAAATTCCAACAAGTTGGGTGACTCAAACTTCAGAATTGCATTATGTAGGTGGTGGTCCTTTGAATATTGTATTAAAAAGTATTTTTGGCCAGATCAGATCACCCAAATTAAAAATCAAAATTGGACATGGATCAGTTCAGGTGATTTTTTGCAGGGGTAGCAGCATGGACTTGGATCAGTGTTACATTCAGGACTGTATTTAATTGTTTCAAAGGCTTAGGCGACGAAAAAAACATCCAGTTTTACGGGCGGGCGGACCTTTCAAGGCGGGGGAATGTTTTTTCTAAAACAATCTAAAACAAATTAAATAACCCCAAAAATGGGGTAAAACTAAAAAATCTTTATAAAGAAATTTTCTTTCAAAAGATAGCCAAAATTGTTAAATTTTGGCCCAAAAAAATGGCAGTTTTTATGTAATGATGACAAAACTAAAATTTAAAAAAAAAAACCTTCAAAAATGCAAAGTTAGGGTCGGTCGGGTCCATAAAACAGGTTTTTTTTATTTCCTTCGCCTCGCATTGACTTGGTGCATTGTGATCCAATGAAATACGGTCTTTACAAATGAGCAGAGTTTTTGAAATCAAAAAATTTCCTACAAATTAAACCTTATGCCGACATTTGAAAGAAGCACTGCATGAAATGCCAAGTATTGCATTTGTGTCCAAAAATTACTCTTTCTCACCGCACATGTGCGATCAGGTGTTCATGATTTGTTGGAAATTAAATGACCTCAATAATGTTGAACTTTTTTATGCAAAGACTGTATGGGTAGAATTAAGTTGGGTAATGCATTGAGATGTTTTTGAACATTCCTTAAGGGGTGTTTACACTGTGACGACTTGGGGGTAACGACAAGCAACGTAGACCTGCGTATTGCAGTATTGAATTTTACGCCCATTATCGTTAGTTAAGTCAGTTAACGCTCACACACGCTGCTAGCTACGCACGCTGTCGTTACTATCAGTCACTTCAGTTACAACTTATTAGTTGCAAATACGTTACCCTACGTCAAAACAAGTCATCAGGCTGAGTGTAAACGCACCATTAAATATACATGTTCTGTTGTTGTATTTTTGTAAAATGATTCTTAACCTAACTTGCAATAGCAAGACGATTCAAATTAGTAAAACAATACATGTATTACCAACCATATAGATGTCGGTTTGTAGACCAATAATCATGAAAATGTATATTAAAAATCAGTGATAATGGTACAAAGGTTATCAAGAAAGGCGTAGTTTTATTTGTATTTAATATATTGACTTCAGTTCGGCGGAACTCACAATTCGGATACGTATCCGAATTTAGATACTCCGCCGAATTTAGATACTCCGTATCAAAATTCTGATACCCGTATCTGAATTTGGATTAAAATCAGCTGAAATTAATATTCAGCTAAGCCGCGCACCATACCGGTATGTATAAAAGTCAATAACATTATCATCATTTGTCATCTAAATTCTAAGAAAGTTTTGGCCAAATTATTTTGCCTTCTGTGATAAGGAGCTATCAGGACATGTTTCGAAGCTGTTCCTCTGGAATTGCACAGATGAAAATGACATTTCCACAGATACATTTATCATAGATGCAAGAAAGATGTTCTACATGTACTTGTCAGCTTGCGCTATCGATTTGTTTCCTGCGCCATGACAGGCGTATCAGAATTTGGATACACCTCCATATCCTAATTCTGATACGGGTATCACAATTTGGATACAAAATGTAGGTATCCAAATTCAGATACGTATCCGAATTGTGAGTTCCGCCGAACTGACTTGTTGACTGAATTTTTAGATTTTTAGGGGGGTAACTAGTATTTGTGCCTGGGTAACCACTTGCATCATGTCACAGGTTCCAAAGACGACCCTATGCGAGACAAAAAATAATTGAAATAATACTCTGAGACAATAAGGATGTCCTAGCCAGGACCATACCTGTTCAAATGAGTAGCATTATGATGTGTTGTTGGCCCACGTGGTAGGCTGTCAAACTTATCCCTCTGAACCCCGGTCATTCCATGTGTATCTGTACTGCTGGCCCGGGTCATCCAGAAAGTTTAAAAACACAATATAACCCGTAAACGTACAGTGGAACCCCGTTAACACAAAATCTCTGGGGCCAAAGAATTTAATTTGGGTTATCAGGATTTTGTGTTATCCAACTGATTTCACATAGGAAATCAATACTTGGGACCCAACAAACACTTTGTGTTATCAGATTTTGTGTTAACGAGGTTCCACTGTACTTTGATTTTGATTTTCCTTGCTTCACTTTCATTTTACAACAAACACTTTGTGTTATCAGATTTTGTGTTTTGTTCTACTAACCAACATTCAAAAAAGAATACTTTTTATGTTGTTCAACATATCCGACATTTATGGGCGAAGCCACATTTGTTGAAAATTGTGTTTGAATTTAAAAATATATATGAGGAATTTTTCATATCTGTTGGATGAATAAAAGCTAAATGAACCATCAACCATGGGTTCAAAGTTTCATTGATGTTTTCTGATGTAAATAAAAACATAGAAAAAATTGTAACAAGCCATGCTAGTTTCCAGGCACATCAAGTTTCTGACACATGACCTAAAAGCGGGTATACGGTATACGACGCATGAACAAATGAGCTGGTATACCGGCTCGTCGGGTTCAAAGGGTTAAACAGTGAGTAGAGTTTAAGGGGGAAAGCTTAAAATGACCCCTGAAAGTTGAGTCTGCTATGTTTTCTCCTTAAGTTTCTTCCGGATTCTCTTGAAAACTTGCGTCAAAAGAAGCACAAATTACCGTTGAAAGTACTCTTGTGATCAGTGGCGTAGCCAGAAGGGGGCAATTTAGCGCTAAAGTTGCAAAATTTGCTTCTAAAAGCAAGGAAATTTACTCTTTTTTTTTAAAAAAAAAGACCAAAACGTTATTTTTACATAAGAAGCTATGGTAAAAAAATTGAGGTGTACCATTTTGTGTCTACTTATTTGGGGAGTTGCCCCCCTTCAAAATATATTTGCCTGGCTTTGCCCTCCTTGATGAAAATGTCTGGCTACGCCACTGCTTGTGATATTTCGAGGTCTCGAATTTTTTGGTACGCGGGTGGTTACCTGGTAAAAATACCCAGTTCTTGTAGCTTGTCAATACCTGGCAGCCTTACCCAACATTAAGACAAGGAAAATTTTGCAATCATACAAGTAATTTCATTTTCTTATATTCAAGCCAATTTGTTATTTCTTTACTCTTTGTTTTCTATTTTGCACAGCAACTCTTTAGAGTATACATCCTTGTTACACTTTAAGAAAAAACTAGTCATATTGGCTGGAGAAAAAAAAAAGAAATGAAAATCAAGAAAGAAAACAGAAAATGAGATACCATTACACATTTTCGATAAAACTCGGATAAATCGGGGACGGTCACTTAATACGATTTATGATGTGGTCCAAAATGGCAGCTAAAACAAGGGTTTAGCCAGGATTTGAAAGTAGGGGGTCCAAATTTGCGGCCGGGCGAACAGGCTGACTTTAATCAAGACATTGTGACGTCAACATGATTAATATTCATACTTGACAAACAAGACGATGATTAAGTTATACCAACATGGCGACCTTTCGGCAAACAAACGAAAACAACGCGGTATAAAGCCCATTTTGAAGTCCACAAATTACATAAATTGATCAGATTTTGTGATGATGATGATTATTGAAGATAAATTATAACAATCAACATTGAATTTCATATCGTACAACACATTTTTTTGACGCCTTATTGGACGGCATTTGCATTTTACAGGGCCTCCATTTTCGTGATCAGCCGTCCAAATGACAGTTGGACGGCTCTCTGGATAAACCCTTTAGCTAAAATACATTAAAATAGCCTTCATGCTACATTATAACACCATTAAAAACATTATGGTATTAAAAATACCTAGTAGTAGTACATGTAGGTATTGAAAATAATCGGGAAATAATCAATCTAACAACTTTGAGGGTTACAACTGAAACATTTGTTCCGAGATAACAAGATTCAAATCTGATATGACAGTCAATCATGATAGAGTCCAAAATGGCAGCAAAAATACATTTTTATGCACAATTAACAATAGAATTTATTGACATTATAACATACACCAATACAGATATTATTTAATAATCAATGTAAAATGGCTTTGAGGGTTATAATAGAAATGTCCCCAGGTTGCTAGCATAATTTGTATCTAAAATGCAAATATACAATAAACAAGCATTCTTACTACTTTGTTGAATTTTGAAATGAATTTCTGCAGTGGTGTAACCAGACTTTTGATTTTGGTAGTACACACTTTTAGGTTTTACAGACAGGATTTTTGAAGTCCAAAACGGTACACTCAATTTTTTTTTCAAAGTAATTTTCAAAAACTCTTTATCTTGTTGTTCAAGTCTAATTTCAGTTTTATTAAATATCGAACTACAAAGCTGATTTTTGAAGAAGTTATTTCATCATCCTTTTTTCTAACAATTTCAGAATTATCTTGTATGACATTATTTGCAGTTGTTGGTAAACCCCAACAAATTTACCCACAGCAGCGTTCGGCGACCGACAAATGAAATATTGTAGGTGCCTGTGCACCAGAGCTTGGCCGAGCGGTTAGAGCACGGGTCTCGTAATACAGAGGTTGTGGGTTCAAGCCCGGGCCGGGCGGTTTTCGTCTCCTTGTTTCCTTGGGCAAGAAACTTTACTCTACTTGCTCCGTGGTTCGGTAGTCATGCAAAGCCATTGGTCCCCTGTACGAATAGACTCCTTCATGGGGTATGCATGCATGTCATGCAAGTACAGTATGTCATTGATTGATTGATTGATTGATCTCTGGTTACGCCACTGCATTTTTGACAAGGTATCTATCTCTACTGATAACTCAAAAAATAATAATGCGGTGGTAGCATATTAACCTTTTATAAGCACCTTGAGAAGGAATGTATCATAATTTTTTAATGCTCTATAACTTCTATTGTTTTCTTTTTGTTCATGTAAACATCTTTAGGGACACCTGGTACACTTCATACACACAAATACTAAATATGTCCAGTAAATTAGTATCAAACATCTAAATATATACTGAAAATACCATATAGTATAGTATTAGTATATTAAATAGAATCAATTGTAAATACATGGTTACAACAGAAACATGTTCCCAGAAAATGTCAGCAATAATAAAGTCAAATATCGGTACACACACAAAACTATATGCTGCATAGTCGTAGTTACATATACACCAAATCAGTTACCAAAAAATAATAGCACCAAACATGCATTATTCATTCAAAAACAAAACATGTAAAATTGCTTTGAGACCAGTTACAACAGAAACATTTGTCACCGCTCACCAAGAGTAAAATGCTATCATGATCCAAATCAAAAATGGCGGCCCAAATTTTAAGTCCAAAATGGCTGCCAAAATATATAAGTTTTCAGTGACATTAAATTTAACACCCTTGCTTAAAAACAGTAGATATTCCAATTGTATGGATGAAAATAATCGTCTTTGAGGGTTACAACAGCCGTAATTATGTTTTAAGACTGGTGTAGCCATACAACTGGAATGAACTGTTTTTTGTAATTTAACGCTCTCACTGAATGTATTAATTATATAAAAATATAGATTTCCAGAAGCTGATATTTATGCTGAACATGATGGCGATGTCGGTTTTGGCATAAGGTGCCAAAAGACATTTTATTGTTTTCAAAAAAGTTTGGAGAGCATATTGGAATTTGTTTTTGTGAAATGTTCTACCCTATAGAAACAAATGTCAGGGAAGCATTTTCTCCAATTTTCAATTTTTTTAAAAATGCAAATAGGTCAAACAGTCATTTTTTGCAAGAATCAGGTTAACATTTTTTGACCTATATATGACAATTTCAATTAAGAAAACCCTTCCTAGACATTTGTTTATAGATTCCAAAATACATTGGTGATTTGGTCTTAATCAATCCTAGTCAATTACACAACACAATACCACTAGTTCACAATGTTGTAGAATACAAGGGATATGCTATGGATCTCGTAACAGAGTCTGATTGATTGCTTGCTGCATACTTCTAGGTTTAAAGAATTTAGCCGAGTCATTAACATTATTATAACATAATGATATAAATAGTAATTTTCAAAATTGTCACATTTGCATTTTTTTCAAAATTGTCACATTTGCAGTCATATAACAGTACTTGGGCTATGGAGCACAATTTGGTCACAACTTTGTGTGGCTAGCTGCAACCTGGCCACAGTCTTGATTTTCCAAAATGGTGCCCATAGGCTTGATTGTTCACCTCAAGATTATTGTAAAATATACATAACATGTTTTGATATTATTTAGAGGTGCACAATCAAGCCTACGGTTACCATCTTGGCTGTGGCTAGGTTGCAAACGGTCGCACAGAGTTATGGTCTAATTGTGCTCCAATGCCTTGCCTCTTCTGGATTATAGGTGAGTGCTAGAAAGTCGCACGACTTTCTTGCACTCACATGATGATATGTGACACATCACATTGAAAGGTACAGGTACATCATGCTGGATTTGTCAAAGTTTCGATGAAAAACACAAACATATATATTAATTTCCTTTTTATTTTCTTTATAATTTGCAAGTTTAAAGGAGCTTGCTCCAATTTTTCAAAATTTAGTTTTCAATATCATATGAAAGCTGACCACTGAAGAGGTGTAAGTTTCAAATGTCAGGTGAATCAGTCAGACCGTTCTGATTTTATGGGCATCTTAGTGTTTTAGAGCCACCTATAATACGCCACTATGTGAAATAATAAATGGTTACCATAAGGCCAAAAAAAACCAAATTGTTTGGTTGCCCTCCACCGACCGACCCTATTTTCAGCCCGACCCAAACTTTTTTTAATATTGAAATTTTTTTTTCTAAAAAATATGCAAAACTTACCGAAAACTACAAAAAAAAAAGTTCTATTTTTTGCTTTTTTCAATATTTCAACCCTCAGAATGTTTAGGATGTCCCAAATCACTACAAGAAGAATTTGATTGTTTTGATTTGGATGTCGCGGGGGAAGTTGTAAAGGCTGGAGCAGCCGATCGACCTAGCAGTCCGTGGAAGAGTATTAAAAAAAAAATTAAAAAAAACCAAAAAAACACCGACCGACCCTCTCTGAAAAAAGCTGTGGAGGGCAACCAAAGAATTTTTTTTTTTGCCTAATTATACACATTCTCATGTATATCTCCAAAACGGA
The DNA here is from genome assembly GCA_000969725.1 of Ophiothrix spiculata. NCBI lineage: Eukaryota > Metazoa > Echinodermata > Ophiuroidea > Amphilepidida > Ophiotrichidae > Ophiothrix > Ophiothrix spiculata. The sequence goes on along the minus strand of JXSR01S001003.1, from coordinate 84,569 downwards.
ACATCATTCAGCCGTGAAATTTCACATGGGTTATGAGAAAAATATGAGTGATATTTTGGTACCAAATCAGACCATGCTCCTTTAATTTGCTTGAATATATTCTAAACATACTTTAAGCCACAAAGATGTACATTTTGATGTGACATGTCACATATTATACAAATATTTACTGCTCATGAGGGCAATTGTGCAAAATATCTACCCAAGGTGACTGGAGACCGTGGGCCTACTATTGCCCGACACCGAAGGTGGAGGGCAATGGTAGGCCCATGGTCTCCAGTCAAAGAGGGTAGATATTTTGCACCATTGCTTGAATAAAGAGCAGTAAATATTTGTTTTATATACTGTATGAATATATTCTTGTCATTTGATAACTTGCGTAAACTCACTTGATACAGGTTAGCTTATGTATAATACTGAGTTAAGCTTACCGTGGATGCTTAGCCTAGCCTAGCCTAGCCCTCGCCAAATGCAACCAGCGCTTGAGGATTTCCGACTTGTTCCAAATGATTCATGAGCAACATTGTGTAAAAAGCACTATATCATGCATCTTATTCGTTTGTTTCAATTCCTCCAACTGGTCAAACTTGTTCGTTTCATGAAACTACAGCAAGACGAACATGACAATTCAGACGGGAATTCAGAAGGTAAACAAACCTTCTCAGGCCATCGGTGCTCGGGCGTGTATGTGTGTAAAAAATCTGATATCGCCCTGTAGTGATGTCACGCCAGGGCAATACCATGTTTTATTGTCAAAAAATGCCCGGCTATGATGTCAAACAGGAAATATACCAAATATTTTTAACAGTCTAATGCAGTGTCAACCAATCAAATGACAAGAATGTTTTCATGCGGTATATCAACTCAAATATATATCAGTTCGGCGGAACTCACAATACGGATACGTATCCGAATTCGGATACTCCGTATCACAATTCGGATACCTGTATCCGAATTCGGATTAAAAACAGCTTAAACGGGATATCAGCTGAAATGAATATTCAGCTTCGCTGCGCACCATACCGGTATGTATAAAAGTCAATAACATTATCATCATTTGTTATCTAAATTCTAACAAAGTATTGGCCAAATTATTTTGCCTTCTGTGATAAGAAGCAATCAGGACATGTTTCGAAGCTGTTCCGCTGGAATTGCACAGATGAAAATGACATTTCCACAGATACATTTATCATAAATGCAAGAAAGATGTTCTACATGCACTTGCCAGCTTGCGCTATCGATTGTTTCCTGCGCCACGACAGGAGTAACAGAATTCAGATACCCCTCCATATCCTTATTCTGATACGGGTATCACAATTTGGATACGAAATGTGCGTGGGTATCCGAATTCGGATATGTATCTGAATTGTGAGTTCCACCAAACTGATATCTTGATTGTTGTTTTAAATCAATTCTGATAACAAAGTCATTATAATATATTAGAATCATTTCTGTGTATTTACATTCTTATAATACAATCATTTCAGCACTGATCTACATTAAACTCCTGTAACACCCATAAAACAGTTACCTTGGGACAAAGTACCATTTGGTTACCATGCAGGTTTATATGCGAGGGGGTATCAAAAAGTTTTAAACTTTACCCAGGAGGGGCAGGGATTTATCGATGAAATTTGGTCAGAATAGTCACTAGCCCGGCCAAAAAAGGGGATAAAAAAAAAAATGTACTCAAAACCTGTAGCTCCAGGGTGACACCGAAGTAGCAAAGTCACAGGGGATCAAAAAATATTTAATCCTAAAAAGGGGGATCAAAAAAGTTCAGATGTACAGTATAAAAGGAGGGATCAAAAAATCAATCCTCAAACCTGCCCACCTCCCCCATCAAAGTATTTATGAACACTCCCTAATGTCCCTGCTTTGAAGGGTTGAACGCCTAACAAATCTATGATGACACTCCAAAATTGTTTGATGATAATATGGTATCGGATAGGATCTCCTCTTTCCATTGATACCACATTCATGCAAATCGGTCATTGAATGACGTCATTGAATGACGCGATAAAAGCAATTACAGTAAAGTTTCTTGCCTAAGGAAACAAGGAGACGTGGTCTGACCGGCAGTGCCGCCACCAGGGCTCGAACCCACAACCTCTGTATTAAGAGTCCCGTGCTCTAACCGCTCGGCCACGCTCCCCTCTTATAAAATTCCATTCGTGCCTCTTTTCTTGTGGGTGAAGTTTAAAACTTTTTGATACAAACTTGTATATGCATTTAACATTCTACAGCTTATAATCAAATTTGAACTTCACATCTTCTAGATTTTAATTTTTTCTAACCAATAAAAAATCATTTCTTATATGGTTGTTCTGAAATTACAAATACATTGTTTAAAAGTTGTTCTGTTATGCAGCCTGCTGTTATGACTTATGGGTACAACAAGCGCCCTAAAAATACTTATTAATGCTGTCTGAGCATGAGAATGGAGGGTAGATTTGAATTTTTGACCACCAAATCTTGGCAACTTGTCTATGGGCCACTGCCATTTTGTCCACTAGTACTGCACTGTCACCGAGGCTCTCCACACGGACAAATCAATCTGTACTTTGCACATCTAGATGCATGCACATCTAGATGCATCTAGATTAAACTGAACTTCAGCAAATGATCACATGAGCATGTTAAGTGACTGTATGCGTTATTTTCACACGCAAGCACGCCCCAGCATGTCAATATGCGCCTCTGGAGTAAAGTCAGATTGACGCACGACCAGGTGAACACAGATCAGAAATGTACATAGAGCTCCACTGATACACTGACCCAGAGGTCAACATCTTGCCTTATAAGGCCAAGTAAAAAATATAATAGTTTCTCATCCTCGCAAAGTTGCCCATTGCAGTGGCACTGATGTACAATATTGGGAACTATATAAAATGATTTGACTCTCCTCTGTCACCAAGTACCAATACAGTGAGTCCCAATAAAAATGCATCACTTTGGTTTTTGACCATATCTTAGAAACCAATGGATAAAAATGAAAATGCATTTTATTTCATATTAATAACCTGCGTAATAGCGCGATCCAATCTAGTAAGATTATTTCTACTTTTACGCAAACTACTGCGCGGTCATTATCAGGTAACAATGACTTCTGTTAATGACCCGCGTAGCGCGTTTGCTTTAAACGCAGCATTACGCGCACGCAATGATATCGCGGAGGTCGCGTTTGACTAAACGCAACGCGGACGCAGTGCCTAGACTGATCGATGTTTTAGCAGATGGCAAAGAAACAAACTAAATAAAATTATGATTTTCACCCGTTTTTGGTCAAAATCAGTAAGGATTTTAAAGATAAAATTACGGTTATTAATGACAATAATAACTTTGCACCATCTTTTAATTCGGTCATTGTTTAAAATCGTTGGTGTTTGTTTTGTGCCTCGGTACTTTTCTTCGGGAGCTACGCTCCCTCAGAAAAGTACCTCGGCCCAAAACAAACACCTCCGATTTTAAACAATGACCTCAAAAAAGATGGTGCGCAGTTATTATTGTCTAATTAGCAAATAGTACAGCTTATATTGCACCTGTGAAATTTTGATATAAAATTGGATGGATTGAGCATGATACAAAAAGATATTGGTCGAGCTATGAGTTTTACGAAATATCGTGCGAGACGCGTAGCGTCGAGCTCGATATTTCTAAAACTCATAGCGAGACCAATATCTTTGAGTATCATGCGAAAAAATCCATCCAATTTTATCATTATTATGTTCAAAATGTGATATTGTAATGATCAATGAAATTTAATCTTACAACCCAGTCATTAAAAGATCACAAAACATGTTATTGACACGAAAACAAGGTTTCTCTTGTCTTTTTATGCACTGAAAGTACAATGTACCACCGTAATTAATTCATTGTGCTGGTTAATTGCTGTTTTGCACAGTTAAATCCTTTTAAAAAATCAAAATTCCAAGGTTTTTCAAAAAATTATAAACAAGACAGAGATTTCTTTTAATGGAAATTGCAAAATATTCAAATTCAAATAATGAGGCAGATTTTTTCCTCATGAAAAGTGTTAGCTAGTTACATTTTGGTAAAGTATCAAGCAAGTTCTAAGCTACTCTGCCTTCCACATGCACAAAAATAGTTTCCAGGCACATTTGTATTCTTATCATTATGTTCCTCGCCGAGTGCGACGTTCAAAACCCCGGACGGTGAAAGGATTGCAATCAGACAAGATTTCATGACCAGAGGTTTAATTAAATCCTAAATTTTCTGTAATTGTAATTGTTGAAGTTTTGTAGTTGCCTTCCTGAAAAAGTGTTTATCCATGATTAAAACGTGTTTTCCATATTAGGCCGAGCGGTTAAGCACAGGTCTCGTAATACAGAGATTGTGGGTTCGAGCCACGCGCCGGGCGGTTTTCGTCTCCTTGTTTCCTTGGGCAAGAAACTTTACTCTACTTGCTCCGTGGTCGAACAGTCACGTAAAGCCAAGGGTCCCCTGTACGAATAGACTTCTTCATGGGGTACGCATGTTATGCAAGTACTTGTATCATTGATTGATTGATTACGAAAACAACATTATGGGTACTACAGTGGTGACATGATCAAGTACAGATCAAAAATAATTGCAAATATGAGTTACTATAGTAAATCCCATTGAAATGGGGTAAAATTGAGTCTTCTTACAAAATTCTACTTTACTTAGAAAGGCTTGACAGATTTTGCTAAAATTGTCATGTCACTGATGCAAGATTAAACTGCACTAATTGTTATTATGAAATAAGTTTTCATTTTTATCCGGTGGTTTCTGAGATATAATCAAAACCAAAAGTGATGCATTTTTATTGGGACACACTGTATTATTATTATACATATATATTAAATTGCCAAATATATATTAAATTGTCAAATTTATATATTGCTATATATGAGTTGCATTAACTTGAAGTATAGTTTAAATATACAACCTTTTCATTTTTAAAATCCATAATATTGCTGTGAAATTTAAACGCAATCGAGTATAATTTGATCAACATCAAATAGGTTGGCCTCTTCACATCATGAATTGATACAAATAAGAGTGTGCGTAGCTGAACACAGCACAAATGCAGGAGACGCATTGCGTGATTTTCGTGTGAATCGCGCATTAGCATCTACGGCACACGTGTAAGGTGGATCATGTTTACTTGGAGTTGAAGAAAAGCCTATTTAGTGTTGATCAAAGTATAGGATTCAAAGCATACTTTGAATATCAAGATATAAATCTAAATTCCGCCTTCATCAGAAGATGATCTGATGGAAACACAATATTGGGGGCGCTGTGAAATGGTTCAATTTGGCCCTCATCGATCATCTCCAATACCCCAGTACACTTCAAGCGTCCAGAATCATACCAGAAATAGTCTAATGCTGCTATGAACACCTCCTTGCCATAATTTTCCGGCTTGGTTCGGTAAACTTTCCGAGGTTTTTGCTTCTTCACTGGTGGTGCTTCATGCGCTAATGGGTTTTCTGGTTCAATGATGGACATTTCTGGAAATTTCATGGTCCCATTCATGTCCTCGTGGTTGCTGAAAGGTACTTCATGCCCCTAAGATAAGGAAATATACAGCACCAACAAAATGTCATAGTTTATTACTGAATACATTATGTTTCAATATTTTGGCATTCAAGTCTAAAGTCCAAGCTGCCATAATCACATGAATCAAGGTGGTTTCAGACTAGCTGTCGTTGCGGCACACGACGTTGCGGCAAACGACCAAACATTTGCAATTTTGAGTTGTCGTACTGTAGCACGACACATTTGCATATTGCCGCAATGGTCTGTCGCAAGAAAAGTTGAATTTATTCCAACTCAAAATATTGTGTCGTTGCGACTATCATGACAGGGTAATCGATGTATCAGCTTGTCGCACAGCAAGGAGATGCGACAAGGTCGAGTTTGCGCACTTGAAACTTTTGACGTCACGCTGGTCGTACAACAGCACGACAGGCCTAGGCAAGTCTGAAACCAGCTTTACAGTGTCCAGCCTTGGGTCCAGAGGGAAACCATTCACACTGTTGCCTCATGAATCATGTCAAGATCGTCACTTGAATCATTTCAAGAGACACTGACATACGGGAGAGAAATTTTTAAAGTCAGGGATGTTTTAAGTGAAAAATCGTTTAAAAGCCTGATATGAAGTAGTGTAGGAAAGTCTGGAAACCATGTAAATATGTTCAAAAATAGGCTGAAAATGTATAAAACAGCATAAATTTAGAGCATTCAAAGGCCTGAATTCTGGCAATTGTCTGAAAACTTACATCCCTGTAATGATTTTAAACACTCAAATGACAAGGTGTCAAATATAAATATACATATATGGCAGCCATTGCAGATACAAATCTCCTACATTTCCATGCACGACATACATCATCCCTTAAAAAGTTTTCTTAACTTGCAGCAATCCAACCAACTTTGACAAAGTGGAGAGGTGATTGTACTAAACAACAAGCTGAGGCTGGAAAGTGACATTTGGTAAACAAAGCTAAAAAGTAAGGTCGGCATAGTAAATTACGAGGTACAGGCCATTGAAGCTGAGCATAGTCAAAAATCATGTCCAAGGTCGAATTTCTAATTTCATCAGGAACGTTACCTTTGAAGTGTATTCTATCATATTAATCAGGCTCCAATATCCAAAACATAAGACAAATGTTTTTAAAACTGAGATAAAAATCCTTTCTCCATTCAAGTTTTACCAGTACCGAAACTTCTGACTCAATTTTTCTCTGAACTATAGTTTTCTGAATCAGCCCGATGCCTTTTACCAATTTGGATGTAACTCCAGCTTTGCAATCGAACATCCAATAACCAAAAGCAAGGTGTCATTCAAAGCTTAAAATATAATCTTTCAGACGAGACCAACAAATTAATTTTCATTTTGGGACATAAAAGGTACCTTTTGATATGACAGGTCACATATTATTGCTGACCATTGCTCTGCATCATACAATTCCTTGAGGTATTCAAACATGCCATGTTGTTCATCACATATCAACAATGATGCATCCATGCGTCTGCATATTTTTATCTCGCAAGGATAGCTTTAGCCACCCGAGCATGATATGATACGCCAAAGCACTGGATGCAAAATTGTTGATTTGTGATGAACAATACTCTATAGCCGGCCTTCTCAAATAGCGGCCCGCGAGCCAAAGCCGGACCTTCAACGACTTTCATTTGGCCCTTTGATTGCTTCTGGAATGCAGAAGTATATAGGAAAAGCATTGAAAGAGCGGTCTTTTGGCCCTCCAAGATGTATTTTTGAACTGGCGTTTGTCCTTAATGGCCCGCTAAACAAGAGCCACAGGCTCAGTAACCCATGCACGAAAGCCCGTTAGCAAAAAAATGACTTCAAAGAAGCATTTTTTGAACATTGTTTT
>JXSR01S001003.1:34860-46970 GCA_000969725.1 Ophiothrix spiculata | reverse complement strand
GTATCCAAAATGTGAGTTGTTTGGCCATCGATAGCATCTTTCATGAAGAAGAAAAAATCCCTTCATGCTAATAGAAAGATGAATAAATGCCAACTGATTTTGGACTCGTCGATCATATTTCTATAGCAAAACATTTCTTTCGGGAATTGTACCTGAACATCTGATTTTTAAAATCACAGATTCTTTGTTTTATTATTCTTAATAAAGCGAACATGGAAACAATATTTTTATGTCCATGTCAAGCAAAGTTAGAGAAAGAATCGGCCATTCCAGCAAGAAAGGTTAGATTTAAACTTGCTTATACGTTGAAACATGTGATATGGTAGATGATATCGAATTTCGTTGACGGGTCGATGTAGGTATTTGGTATTTCCAAAACCAAATGAAATAATCTGGTTCAATTTGAGGTTTGCTTCAATTTCTAGAAGCTGAACATTTGAATGGAAACCTGAAAAGTCCTGTGCAGGATTAATTATAATTTTTGAAAAATTGTTTTTATTGTTTTATAGTCATCCTCAAACAAATCTAATTTAAATCGAAAATATATAATTCACAAATGCCCACCGGTCATCCTATTTGTAATTCAACTCCACTCACTTGTTAGTGCGACATGGATTACTAGAGACCTGTTCCAACAAGTCGCTAGAAGTGTAATTACTCAATGTAGGTTAAGCGGCTTGATTTATCTAACACCTTTTGTTTACGAAAACGTTCACCTATCACACATGCAGTATAGCAAGTCTAAACTCTGTTGCATAGCTAGTGTCGAGTTTACAAATTGCTGTTAAAAATCCAAAAATTACTGCAAAGCTCATAAAATTAGTAGAAATGTTAATAAGGGGTCATTTAATCAGCTCCCAGGCTAGATTTTTTCAAGTAGGCCTACGAAATATGTATTTAAGATGGAGAGACTTATTGAAATCTTTAAAAATTGAATATCATGCCAATCCCGTTTTCAGCTCCGCCATTTTGCTGCATGTGATCGATATGATACACCGACAAAATTACTTCGCAGAGTGGTATTTTTTAAAGATTTATAGGCTATAAGAATGTACAGTAACTCGACACTTTTACCATTCTAATATGTAAACGAAAATACACAAACTATGTAACATTTTCGCTATGTGTATAATTCTGTATTTTTAATATCTACATGCCAACTTGTAAACTGGCTGGACAACAATATACCGACATTGTGTAAAAAATCGTCAAAAATATACACAACACTGTGATACATATTATTTTTTTACATAACAAGGTCGCAATGTTGCTGTGTGTAGGATGGCGATGAAGCTCATAAAATCGTGCATATCACTGATTTTTTTTCATTACCAATTCCCATTTGAGTGTGTTCAAATCAAATTACAATTTCAACCAGGGATAGTAAGATGAGATGATAATAAAAATACATTTAACACGCAAAAAAAGGCTTCTACCTCATCAAATTTAAAATATATGTATCTTATTGCAATAATAATTACGACAATCTTAAAAGTTAAAGCATGTGAGAAACAAAAGCCCAAATATTACAGTACCTTGGTTCCTTCGTGAATATTGACTTGTTAAAAATTCCGTGTTGTCGTACACATTGTTTCTGGAGTAGCATAACATAATTTTTTACTAAAAGATGATCGCTAATGAATACGAACATAGCCTTTCATTTCAAATGAATTGTAAGGATAAATGATTTGGAGTTGAAACATGAAATGATACACAGGAAGGTATAACGTAAAATTGTCGATGGAATTATATGGATACGGGAAGAAAGCTTTATGGATAATAAAAAGATATATCGAAAGTTCATTTCGTGTTCAGCGACGACAATTGATTCTATAGAAGCAAAGTAATGTCGACTTTTATCTAACGTTAGACAAATCATTCGTATTTCTTTTAAACTATTTCAATTTTCCAATCTTTTACTCCTTTTCCCAATTGATGAGCCATTATTGTTTTCCTATGTTCATATTAGACAGTGGCAGTAACTTCAGTAAATACCAATGCTATTTAACAGTTATGACAATACAAACCTACAATGTATTTTATATGACACACAGCAGAATAACAGGTAATTCTTTAAGACTTCTTGTAACTGTTTACGTAAGGAGACAACATGTATACGGTATTACTTTTATCTTTTGATGCAACATGTTATCGATGATATATATGTTATCGATGATATATTTTCAAAACCAGTCTACTTTGATAAAGCAAATTCATGTATCCTGAGAAGATATTAATTGGCATACATTCAGTATTAACATACAACTAGCTTCACAAAAGATATTATAAAGATATAAAGATCCTTTTGACTTAATGTCACGCATATACTTTATTCAATTGTAAATGTTTTACCTCTTTTTACATTTTTATAGTTATTTGCTCGGATTACGTTCAGCTAACCTAAGTACCTGTTTGTAACAACCGATATGCGAACTGCTGAAATGTATACTCTATAGAAGGATTCAATTCAAAGTGAAATAGTCAGAGTGAACCTAGAAAGATATATCAATGGATATAACTTTACATTATAATAGAACTGTGTCAAAACCAACCTATATAGCTTCTTCATTTCCAACTCGTCAGTTTTTCTTCAAAAAAGTTGATTTAACAGACTTTGAGAGAACACATAAATCATAATTGAAGACTGTATAATAATAAGTACTTAAGTCACATTTTGATGAAATTGAGTTATTGGCGGTTTTGAGGTAACTGAAGAACAGAAAATATTTTGACACATTTTTTAGTGATTTTTTGCATGATAAGTGGTCGTCACGGTTGAGTGAATTTTTGGTATAATTTTAAAAATGCCCTAAATATTTCGAGTTGCATATAAAATAAATCTTCACGTCGAGTAGATTACAAAAATATTTACTTTTATATGTCTTGAAGGTTTGGTTAAGGAGATATAAACCGAAATTCACTCAAGCGTGAAATGAGGTCAAATTTTTAACAAGGTCCGATTTACACGAATGACATGTCAAATTGTTCGTCATGACTTGTACATTACAAATATATATATACTTTTAACATGTTTGGATTTAATTTAAGATAAATAAGATTATATGGTAAGCGACCATGATTGTAGAGGAAGAAGTACTTAAGTGCAAAACAGAGATTATTGATTGTATAAAATCAATAATCGCTTAAGTCTTCTAAATCACCATAAATGATACACTTGACTATACAATAACATGTACCTAATATGTATTCAATACTCCTTTGCATTTAAAAGTTTAGAAAAGTCAAAACGCTCAAATCTCAGAACTAGTATTATGTGACTTAAGTACTTCTTATTCTACACTCTTCAATTGATTAAGATGGGATAAGTTTAATCAGCAAATGATATAATTATGATGAGCCAAAAAATGTATTGTTTGTTTGTCCAAATCCGAACGACCATTTGCTGCGAACATGTGTTTTATAAAGATTTTTTACATCTCGTATTCGAGGAATTTTTAACAGAAATATACAGTTATTCACCAAGAAAGTCTTCAAACTGAAAAATATGAGATTAATATACTGAATTTACCAGTAAAGACGACTTATTAAGAATCGGTAGTATTGTAAGTTTGATTGATTTCTATTTCATTTTTTTTCTATTCTGTTGAGTTTCAAGTACATTTATTTTAAAAAAGGCTACCTTAGCCGACCGTAGTTTTTAAGGAGCCTTTATGGACATACAGACAGGGTATTTTGGCCTATAAATAAAACCACGGTATATGTCATATAATGCAATATTTAGGTCACTCAATTAGTTGCTAAGTCCTTAACAATCGTTAATACATGTATGTTCATCGAATTCTGAAGCATACAGAGGTCAATGTTTGTAAATATCTTAAAACAATAACTAAGATTGTAAATTTAAAAAAAAGCCTACCTTAGTCTTTAAAAAAAAGACTTCCTCCATGATCAAGTAGACCCTAAACTCATTTTGAAGTCATTTTAAGATCATGGTAAGTGATTTCTAGTATGTTTTCAGTTCAAAATAGTCTTTTTTTTTGGAGAATATACACAATTTTATTCACTTTAATGGGATAGTTGATATCAGCAAAACTAAAATTGTACCACGAGTAACTAAGCAAAAGTAGGCATTATAACATCTAATAAAATATTCACGTCACTGTAATATCAATTGCTACATGTAGTTCCTCAACTTATCAGTTATTCGACTTTGTTTTAAAAAGACAAAGCTATACATATAACACTTTATTTTTGCGACACAAATTACAAAATGCGCTAAGTAGATCAAATTAATCAGGGATATTCAAAAGTCCATTTTATAACTGAAGTCTTTTGCTGACGTAACTATCATATATGTATCGTTAAAATAAAACCATTTGTATAACATTTCTATGTTGACATTCATTTTGACGAACCTGCATTACTATTTCCCGAGATGGACTATGCGTGTAATGTATTTATAATGAGGACATTAATCTTGCAAGAATGTTCAACGAGTAGATACTAAAAGATTTATTTTGCTTTTTGTCTCCCAGTTCAGTTTTACCTATTGTTAAAGGTAAAATGTCGCATGTATATATTATTGTATATGATATTAAATTCAAATTATCACTTGTTTAAACGTGAAGTCCCATTTCAGGCTTTGAAATCATGTTTAAGGCAGCATTTCTTGCGTTAAATTACTACTTGAAGAAGAGAGCCACATCTTTTAATAAGGTAAGTGCACGATCATGATATCGCAAAGTGTCCCATGAGATCATTTTCTCGCCACACTTAGTCCAAAGATACTTACGATGAAAATTTAATTGGGCTGTTCAAATAACCCACAATTCTAGAATCAAATGTTATCCATCCACTCAACATAGGTCATAGAGTTATTTAGTGGGTGAACTTAAAGAAAAGTACACCGTAAAAGCAAATGTACAAAATGGTGTGAAAATGAACAAATTACGTCCCTTGTAGGTCAACAAATTTGACTTTCCATCACAAGAGAACCGCAATGTCGACCTCTTATCATATTCTTTTTTCAAATATTGACAAAGACCATATTATAAGACTCTAAATGACACCTCAATACGTGGATTTAGGGTTTCCAACAGGAAGTCAATCTGTACCGAAATTTTAGCCCAAACACAGTTTTGCCTGTAAAACTAATAAGCCGTGACATTAGCTCCTGCAATCAATAATACATGACAGCGGGTAATTTGAATTGTTGTTTGGGATGGATGGTAGTGCGCATCCATTTTACGCCTATTTGGGTACATCATTATGCTTTATCAGTGCATTGTGGGATTAAATTTCGGGCTCAATTGATTTCCGGTTGGGAAACCCAAAATCTGCGTATTAACTTCACATCCAAACGTCACACTATAGTCTGCCCAATTTTGTTACAAGACAAAAGGTGAAACTAAGATAAACACGATTAAAGAAGCTTGGTCTGATTTCTAAATATATAGCTTTCAATGTCACGTGAAAGATGACCACTAGAGAGGTGCAAGTTTCAAATTTCATGTGAATCGGTCGACTCGTTTTAATTTTATTGGCAATTTTGTTTTTAAGAACCGCCTATACGTTACTGTATAAATTAATTATGGTTACCATAATTAGACACATTCTCATACATATCTCTAAAACAGTACATAGCAAAGCTGTGAAATTTCACATGGGTTATGAGAAAAAGAAGACCAATATTTTGATACCAAAATCTCAAAAAGTTTGAAAAAAAGTTGGAGCAATCGGACCATGCTCCTTTAATAAGCCATAATGGTTTTCATTACAGTCCAAACACCTTATTTGGACATAAAACAATTGAAATCAGAGTTAAATTAAAAATATGATTCTTAGGCAGGAAGATAGGTACCGAAATTCGTGTATTGAAATTTCTACTTGTCCAAAATACTTAAAGCTTAGTTTGCATAAAACAGTTACTTTTTCTCCAGTTGCGATATTAAACGATTCTGTAATGTAAGATTACACTTGAAATAAAGATAAATAAGATTAGCATTTAGTATAGAGAGTGTGAAAATACAGTGCAACATTACCGATAAAGAGGGTGTCAATTGGCTATCAGTCGCTACCAAAAAGATATGGGAGACCGGTCCCCTCTTCATCATAACACCAAAGGACAATTCGACGAAAAACAGTTTAACCTAGAAATAGTATTGACAATAAAACTAATGTATATATTAGAATAGGTAAAACTTTAAAAAAATTTCCTTCGACACAAATAAACAATTGGATGGATTTGAAGAGATCATTGTATTTATCATAGCTCTTTTTACCATATTACCTGAAAATCTGTTCTGTCTGTTTATTTTCTATTACCTTAACGTTAAACAGATAGCACTACTTCCGTTATGCGAAGTGTTGAAAGAAGTCTTCAGTTTTGTTGAATTTAACACGCAATAAAATAGTTAGAGTTAACCTAGAAAGATATATAAGGGGAGATAACTTACAATTTAATAGGACTGTGTCACAATCAACTTTTATTTCCCACTCTTAAAATAGAGCGTTTTCTTCGAAACCTCGATTGAATGGATATTGTAATAATATACACTATCGTCTTTCATTTCAATAAGTTATATCAGTAAGGGATTTAACTATACTAAGAAATGTTACAAAGAGATACAAAGCACACAGCAGACAGTTTTACATCTGATAGAATACTTATGCCATTTAAGGAAGCATTGTTAGGCGTTTCGATATCGTTCCAAAACACAAATTCAATTGTAAAAAATATAGAATGTTTCAAAAACGATAAAATCCCGGTCACATTGCAGGAATAATAACCGTAAACTCTGCAATTTTAGTGTCTTATTCTCATAATTTATGCAAAACTTAAGCATTGATTTAATTAGCATATCTCCCGTACCGCACGCATTAGAACTTGTGATATTAATTGAGTGGGTTACCCAAGATTGCAATATTAAATATGCAAATTACGTATCTGATTTGCATAATTTATACAAAACGTTGTTTTATTTTCATACCGGTGTCTTCGGAACCAAACGATTGACGTTCATGATATTTACTGATAACCCATTTAGCAAATAACGTTTTCTTAACGTTTAAAACAACGTTTCACTATTGATCAGAAAATGTTACAAAAAAAAATTTAAACGTAAAAGTGTGCAGGGGTTTTTTTCTGCCAGAAAATGATTTAACATAACACTTTTTGTTTAAAACGAACGTTATGTCAAATAGTTTCTATAACGTTTTACAAGTTTTCATAAAAGCCAAACCCATTTTATTACAAATTCAAAACGTTTCAAGAACGTTCTAAAAATTTTAATGAATACAAAGCCAACTGTATCCGAGTTAGAATGGTTCTAAAATGTTTTGATGCTTCTGAGTTACCGTATTTACGTATTCATCAAGATCATTTTAATAAAAACAAAACCAACTGTATCCGAGTTAGAATGGTTCAAACATGTTTTGATGTTTCTGAGTAACCGTATTCAAGATCATTTCATTTTGTATTCCTGCCCGGTTAATTATAATACATGTTGTCACATGTTAAAGCACGAATTATGTGAAATTCATATTATCTCTTGATTTACATGTCATAACAATCCGTGTTTTAAAGCATTACATTAAATGACGTATTGAAGAGTAAAGACATATTTTTATAAGATACAATATATATTTATATATAAAACGATTTTAATATTGACATGCAACATATAGGATGATTTTTTCAACATTATTTTTTCCAATGAGTTTAAACTTCTACGCTACAGTTATATTATCGCTAACCGAAAGAGAGATGTTTACTAAATGCACTTAGAAATGTACTTCAATTGAAATGTAGTGTAATGTAGATATGTATTATTATGTAGATACAGTACATCGTAAACGTTGATGTCTTCATACACTGTGACCATGCATGTCACATCTACAAGCTTTATTTGTATCATTTTGGGTTGCGACCTGCGGAGCGAAATTTCGAGTGGCGACCCGAAATTTCGACTTGCGACCCGAATTTTCGACATAAGTAATACGAAATTTCGATATACGTATCACCAGATTTCGCCTTACGTATGGCTAGAATAAATCGAAATGTCGCCCTTCAGAAAATAATGTTGCGTACCGCTCAGCACTAATACTTTCCTTTATAGGTAGCTTGAGTTACAAGCCTAAGTTTAATAACATTTTATGATGAAACTTGTACCAATACAAGTAAGCTTCCTAAGATTTTGTGATAAACAAACAAATCATGCGTATGCGTGATTAAAACCTTGCAAATCATGTCAATAAAGATTAAATTAAGCAGAATTAACTATTGAAACCATTCTGCTGGAGGTGTTTCTAATGTAAAGAATCGCTTAATACAGTATGCCTCCAATATTATGTCAGCCGTAAAGATGGGCAATATCGTGAAAAATTGTGATTAATACAAAATTTCTAACTTGTCACATTTTGGGTAGCGACCCGAAATTTCGCCTTACAAAAAGGCCGAAATTTCGCATTATGAATTTATAACCCGACATTTTGCTATAAATATCTCGAAATTTCGACCAGCAACCCTCAAGTTGCAAGTTGCAGCCCGATATGATACAGATAAAGCTTCGTACACATCACCTGTTACATTGCAGCATATTCCTTTTTGCGCTATAAATGAGAATGTATGCCGGGCACATTTGAAGAAAAGCAATCAGTCGCACAAGCTTCTGTCTTATTTTACCACTGAGTATAATCATATCAAAGGATAATCATTTCAATAAACATTTGACGGATTTATTTTTCAAATAAAATTATGAGCACAGGTACTTTTTTGAAAGATTCAAGGGCTAGAATGATTATCGAATCTTTATTTTCAAAATAAGTCACACCTATAATTGACTTCCAAATTTGAAATAAAGTACCAATTTACGTCAATTTTGAAAGAGCCATAATTTCCCTTGTTGCTGTCGAAATATGTTCCTTAGGGTTTTTTCTTAAATTCTTTTAACATTATCTTTGTAAATATGTCAACAAACTTTAGGAAAAAATGACCAGATGCAGCATTTCCGGCTGTTTCTATTCAATTTTTTTCAGAACCAACACAGCTTGCATCTTGAAAAGAGAGGGACTTTATTTTTTGCATAATTTGATAGAATATTACTACTGAATGTTATCTTCACAGTATAAGTTTGTACATCATTTAGATCAACCCTTTGAAATGTAAGACTGGAAATTATTATTTTATTTTGATGAACACACATCTTTTATACCAGTTATATTCGTCAACAGGAAAAGCTGCAGGGACTGTCTGTCATTTCTTGCATCACTTCCCTTGATAGTGAGCGTTTTTTGAAATACAAACAAGCAGCTCCTTTAGGCGAAATATTCAGGTCATATGGTCAATAGTTATAACGTACGTAAACATGCACTATTATCATGGTCCAAAAAATGATTGAAAATGCACAATGATTATTATAGCAGATCATTTCTGATCTTATGCAAAATGGTCCTCATGTATAGACCTTCATGTTTGACTGTGCATAATTGTTTTTTTGTACTGAGTTGGCGAGGTCTGGTATTGAATCTTTCATTTCTTGTTTTTGTAATAGGTTTAGTTTTATTGTAGTTATTAAGGGAATGTCCCAGACTCTAGGTTGATTTTGGAAGTAAATATGTTATGGTGCTCATTTTTGATCAATTTTCAACTATGAACCAAAAAAATGTTTTCAAACCATTTTCAAGGTCATATCATCAACGGTTGCTATGGCAACAACGACCATATTGGATTTTATAGGGTGTTTTTGCGAGAAGTTTTTTTTTCCAAAACCATACATGCTATTACCTTGAAACTTGACATGTATCTTAAGCACTACAGAGAAAAAAAATCAGATTTTTTTCCAGAATTGGGATCAACGACCTCAAACTTGTCGCTAACATTTGACGGAAATTTGTCGTCAACTTTTTCGTAAAAGAAAATTCAAAATTTCTCTCTGTTTAACTTTAGATACATGTCTCAGCAAAGTGCATGCAAAATGATATGGCATGTACGGTTGCGGAAAAAAACTGCGCGCGAGTTGAAAAATTGGCGAAAACGAATTTTGCGTAGATTGAGCTTAAAGATTAGAAACACTTTTAAGTGACGAATTGCCATTGTAATTTGCATATTAAAATATGCACACTAGTGGCAATTCGTCCACGTGGAGTCTTCTTAACCTAACTGCTAACTGCTATGTTCAGATTTAATAACTACTTTTATGTTTACATGGAGGCAAATATTCATTTTAATCAATTTAATGACACATTTTTGTTAAAAACAGCGCTTCGAAAACAATAAAATAGAAAAGAAATACAATACCATACATGTGTTAGTATATGGAAAATTCACCTTTACTCGATTCGCGTTGACATGCATCACTTTGAGTTATTTGAAGCTAAAGTGTTTAAAGAATATCACTAAGGTTAAACACTTATTTCATCAAAAGAAGAATTTGTTCCAACAACGGGTCTGGGAATCCCTTTAATAATATTTTTAAAAATATTTAAATTGTTATGATGATTACGTATAAAACTATGAACTTTTTTAAGTACAGCGACCAGATTGAACTTTTTGGGTGGGGTGTGTGGGAGGTGTGTACGTGGTTGTGATCAGGGATGGGTAAGGTGAATAGATTTGTGTTTCCCATTGTGGTTTAATTTAAAAAAAATGGCAAATTTATAGTTTATATTGCGTTTTTGTATAAAATCGCACCGTCGTTAAAGGAGTGTGCTGCTGTTGTAAAAGGGCATAAATAAAGAAACATTCTTACCGTCTTTATTGCTTAACATTTTTTCATCAAAAGTATTTTGAATTTGAATTGAATTTAGTGTCCTTTAGTTTGCTGATTTTATTTAAAACAACATTATGTCGAAGTCTGATCATACATGCCTTCTTGCAAGTATAAACCACTATACCTAAAACAGACTCCCTCTCATGAAATTCAAATGAATTTCAAACAAGATAACACGTTTACCAAATCCAATTACTGTACAATATTCCCCTCCGCATAGATGGTTACCGAATAAATCGCAACTTGTTATTGTTATTACAATTAGGGAGGACGGGTTGGCGTAGCGTTTCTGACCTCGCCTTTCACCGCTGCGACTCGGGTTCGATTCCCGGTCGGACCTAGGTTGTACGTGAATTTGGTTGTCGATCCATACTCGTCCTCGCAGGTTTTCTCCGAGCACTTCGGTTTCCTCCTGCATCTAAAATCGAAAATTCTTTCCATTATTCTGTCTTTCACACCACGGAGGCGTCCCTTGAATTTAATGCATATGCACTATTGGGATTAGCCTGGCTTTCAGCCGAATGTTATAAATAAATAAATAAATAAATAAATAGTACGGATATTTTCAATTGTACTATTTTTACCGTCTGACGTCCATTATGTTCTTTATTAGATATTGCCTCCGAGGCAACTTTATTGAGTATATATTTAGGTGTAGATAGATTATGATTGTGGTGTTGGTTTTTAATTAAGCTTTAAAACTCTTAGGCCAAATACGGGAGTACAATAATTGTCTATATCAGCAAAATCCATAAGGGAAACTATACTCTATTTTCCTAGTCCAGTGGGGTATGTTTGGAATTGGACAAAGTACTTTTCACACCAGTTATTGAACGTATGTATATACGTGAACATGAAAATGCTACGGGGACAGTCTGTCATTTCATGCATCGTTGTCTTACATAAAACCCGCTTCGAGTGTAAAACAAGCAAGTTACTCTGTGGATAAAATAATCATTTTATTTGGTCAATGCGGCTAACAACTATGGCATAGATAAAGCAAACAACTTCCCTTAAGTACCAATTTCATAGATCATGTGGAAAAAGGAATGAAAAAAAATCAAGACTGCTGAGAGTAAAGTATACATGTAGGAGCTGTTAAAGGACTTTTTTTTAAATTTGCTATCATTGAAAACTATTTAGTGGTGATCATATCTGGAAGTAACTATTAATAATTAATTTAGTGATCTGTTGACTTAAAATTCAGTGCCCTTGTTTGTTGTTTTCTTTAAAAAAAAATACCAGCTGAGGTTCAACCAGATTCAGATTCAGATTCAGATTCTTTTATTTCCATAAAATAAACATAAAATAAACATTAATAAGAACAGCATCAAAATAACATAAAAAACAAAACAAAACAAACTTATGGAGGAAAGGACC
>JXSR01S001002.1:256613-269530 GCA_000969725.1 Ophiothrix spiculata | reverse complement strand
ATACCAAATTCAAGGTCATCCGTTAATGTATGACGGCACTATGACGTCATAATTACCAAAATGTGAAAAATCAACATTTGCACGGAAAATATAGACAAAAATCATAATTGTCTAAAATCGTAGGAATATCCGATTTTCATGCATTTTTTTGCTAGGTTTACCTAAATATTGTAGAAAATTACTAGGTTTACCTAAATATCAAGTTTGAAATGAATATCTGCTATATAAATGACTTAAAATTACGGAGTTGCAGGTGTGTTTTTTTTCAAGATTTGTGTCGCAATTTAGTTTTACTGCTTAAGCATTTTAATATGTTGTTTTATCAGACTATGTTTTTTCCCTTTTAGGTCAGTAATCAGCCTAAATTGCCGTGCGATGAAGATTGTGAATGGATGAAGATGCAAGAGTCAAGAAAGAAGAGACTCCACGATGGTTGTCAAGCCTTCACTGCTGAACCCTTAGATTTGAACTCCATGAACTGGTCATCCACCCATAGTACTTTCGATCATATTCTCGTATGTGATAAATACAGGTTGCTGTATTGCTACGTGCCAAAGGTTGCTTGCACAAGTTGGAAACGGATATTTCTGACCTTGAACGGCGAAATTGAAGAATCCCAAGTAATTTCTCAGGAACAAGCTCACGGTTTGCCTATTCCTAAATTGAGTTCTTTTTCGTTTAAAGACGCCAAATTACGTCTTGATGAATATACTAAGTTTCTGTTCACAAGAAACCCGCATGAAAGACTTCTATCCGCATATAATGACAAATTTGAAAGACAGGGTGCTCTAATTCAAAAAGAGTATGCTCAGAAGATGTATAATTACAACGTAAAGAAAGATCAAATTATGTATTTAAAGTATTTAGATAGTTACCCGGATATTGGAGATTTTCCAAAACTTCGTGGCGATTTACCTTTGACGTTCCAAGAGTTTTTACGATACGTAAGTGATTCTAGTAATAGACTTGATGAACCACCCGAGGAGCATTGGCGAGAGATATATCAGTTATGTAGCCCATGCTCTATCAATTATGATTTTATAGGGAAAATGGAAACACTTCAGAATGATACTCATTTTATTCTCAAACAATCTGGTGCTGACAAAGTAGTTAATCAGCAGCTACGACAGGTATCACACCCAACGAATAGTTCCAATGAAGCCAAGATACAAAATGCCTTCGCTAAGGTGACACAAAATGATCTGGATATATTTGAAAGTCGTTTTCAAAAAGATTTAAATTTATTTGCTTACCATAGACCAAAGTTTATCACAAAATTGAAATCTGAGGATGAAGACCGTAAAGAAAGAGTCCAGAATCTCCGAATTGCTTCAAGACACCTCGACTAAATTTCTGTCTTCCTACCTCAATGAGGTGTTGCTATTGCCTTTATTCTTAGTTATATTCTTATTCTTTTCTGACATGTTTCTTAAAAACAATATAACTTTTTGATATATCTTGGTTTTAGAAATATCACAAGTCATTTGTTTTTTAAATCTTAGAATTTTATATTCCAATAGTGTCAAACCTTCCGAAATGGTGATATTGTCTCAATTTGGCTATCTACCGCATCCGTAGGCACCGCATCCTTAGGCACCACCACCCTTGTACTGCCAAGTTCAAACCATTGTCTCTCTTAAATTATGTAACCCATGAAGCCCAAATTACTGCCACAAATAGCAGAAAGTGTAAGCTTTCAAATGAGACATTAAACAAGTCCACAGGCTAAGGAGTAGTGAATTTACATCAAATTAAGTTGGAGAATCCATGAAAAAATGTAACAACACCACCTTTTTAGCATACCCAGCTAATGACATGCCACCATTTGGGAAACATCAAAATCAGAAGCTGACATAATTAAAATAAATAAATAATACATCGATAACCCCTCAGTACAAACACATCACCTATATCAGCATAGACTTTAAATATATGGTGCACTAAGCCTGTTCAAGTTTGTCGTAAGTTATCTCATTATAAGACAAAGGATTAAGTTTACAAATAGTTTACAAACTTGTAATTGACAAAAGAAATATCGAATTACTCTTGCCACACAAAAGACGCCTGTCAATCAATCAAAGTATGGGATAGGCTATTGTCTTCGACAAAAGCAAAAATCCCTGGCCGTCTTAGTTGTGCTGTTTCTCGTGTAAACACAAAAGGATTGTTACAGATTGCAATTTCTCAAGTGGAGATTATCTATACTTATTGACTCCAGTGAATAGAATAAGTAATGGGTTAACAAAATATTTTACAAAATGCATTGTTATGCACGGACAGAACATTTGAACTGAAGCACTGTATAAACTATATTCCATTAAAAAATGAACTTCATCTTCAACGTTATTAAGATTTCAGCTACATAATCTATCAACAATAATTTGGTGTTTTGGGAGAAGTATGGCGACCTGCCTCAATTCTAAGAGAATGAGCACTGATTATAAGTTTACTAAATGCTAATCTGTAATTACAATTAAACACAAATGTATAAGTTAAGGCTGTGAATTTGTAGTAAAATACCTCCACTGAATTTGATACAGTGACTGAAGGCCACTGATAACAATACTGAAAATTACACACACGTGATTGATGATCTTGATTGATAATCTTACTTGGGAGTACATTAAGATGTTTTTTGTAAACTTTAAAAACAGTACGTGAGCTCTTCTTTTCATTTTCTACTCAGTTTATTATTCACCAACAATTCTTTTCTATTCCCAGGCTTCTGTTTTGAATTTTATTTTTCAGATTTTTATTATTGGAAACATGTAACTTATATAAATCAAATTGACTAAATATTAATCATATTGATATAGGACAAATGTGACGTAAAATGAGTCCAGTAGACCTTTAATAATATTGATATACAGTTAGTTCAAAAATGACAGAATGAAGTTATCATAAATTTTAATGCCAAATAATTCAAATATTCAATATCAGGCTTAGTTCAATTTTTGATATTTATACTTTTGATCTGTTTTGAAGACACTAGCATATATAAATAGATTATAGCTAATTTATTCTGATTCTGATTCTGTTTTATTTCAATATCATTCATATATACAAAATAACATCATGACATACATAGGTAAAAACACAAAAAAATATATCTCGGAACATAATGAAAAGGCCAATAAGGCCATAAAGACAATCATACCCTGAAAAACAAAACAAAGTAAACAAACAAAATACACTTATTAAGCAAAGAGAAACATAAAAAAATACAAGACAGTGCCCAAAATGAAAGAAGATATATAGTCAAATAACGATTTCTACAAAAAACAATTTCATTACATGATTTTTGTCATATTGTTCGAACTAAGCGTTTAACATTTGTACATCGCCGTTTGACCGCTTTATTAAGAGAGTTCCAAAAAGACCTGGTTTGAAAATGTTTTCTTTGTTTTGTTTATAATGTAATCCTGGGCATTTTTGGTTTTGTACATATGGTTCTCAGCATTCTTAATAAAATATGGTTTAAATATACTCGGCAGTTGATCTGTGTGAACGTAAACACTCCAAAATTTAAATGGTAGGTATCAAAAAACATTTAGGATTTTCGTATTTTGAGATAAAGGTCCGGTGTGGCTCCTGTATTAGCTATTTGATATAGTTCTCATCTCCCATTTTTAGAGTTTGAGAATTTGATTTAAATACATTTTGCTTGTGCTCAGTTTCAGTTTCAATTTATTCATTCCCATAAACATAAACAGATAAGAATTCCATAGTTGATGTATGGCAAAATTAGTGAGCAATCAAATGTGCATAATATATATTTTGGTAGAAAGAGTTTTAATTTCGACATCATGCCAACATTTCTTCAAAATGTTTTTGCAATTGCATCTATATGATGTTAAATGTTCGTCTATAATGACTCCAAGACATTTTGTCGAACATACCCCATTCAATGATTTGTTATCAAGTTTTGCATCGAGAATTCGTTTTGTGGAAACAACTTCATGATTTTGAGAAATATTTTCTCTTTCATTTGTAACAACAAATTTATTTGTGCTATGGGATGTTCCGAATATCCAATAAATTGTTTTACTTGCACTTACAGATAGCTTATTTGCTTTGGACCGGTTGCAAATTTCATTTAGATCATTGTTTATTTTATACATTTGGGATTCAATATCAAGGTGGGAAAAGAGAAGTGTTGTGTTATCTATAAAATAAAACAAGTTGAAGCAAAGATGTCGAATGAATAAAATCATTAATGTACAATATGAATAACAGTGGGCTAAGGATTGACCCCCGAGGAACACAACTCTTGATATTCCTTTGTTCAGAATCTTTCATTTGGTAGCGTACAAACTGTGTTCTATGTTTCAGGTAGCTTTTACACCAACCAAGTGTGATGCCTCTAAAATCATAGTATTCTACTTTAAACAACAAAATATCCTAATTAGGTGTTTTTATCCAATTTTGAAGCCTTTATAATAATCTTTATTAATTGAAGCCTTTATAATAATCTTTATTAAATGCATATTCATTTAATGAAGTTTCTGTCACGGTGGTTGGGCCGAACCAAATATTTGTTAGCGAAAATTTTGTTTGGAGGCCGACGATGGTAGTCAACTTGATGGGTGCTTGAATATATATCCTAGGAGTCTTTACATTCTTCGAAAAGTTTGAAATTTTTCATGATGGTCTTAAAAACTTTGTTATATGGGATGATAAGTAAGGACTGGAGGAATTAATATACTTACAGTCGATGATTTTTTGTTATTTATTTACATTAAATAAACCCGTTATACAAACCAGGTAAAGAGAATTTATCATTCACTAATACTGCGCATCTAGTTTACCTTTTCTCATATTATCAGTTAAATCCATATTTCCAAAAGAAAGGCAGCACTACTCATGCTATGAAATAGATATTAAGTAAATAAGCAACTATGCTTATAACAAGAAAGCAAAGATTGGAAGCAAACACTCAGATTATTAGGCAAATAGGCAACTATATAACGATGGGAAGCATAGGTTGGAAACGATCCCTATAAAAAAGAAAACGAAGTAAAAACAAAATCACGTTTTCAAGTACCATAGTAGGCCGCATAGAGTAGTATCATGTCACAGAATTCATTCTATTCGCGCCAAACCATGCATTTTTAAATTTAGCGGAGCGCTGTGAAACGGACCATATTTAGATTTACCAGACATACCCATCCTGCAGTGGGAGTCAAATATCATGGTGCATCTTAACTTATCTAATTTTCTTATATTCATTTTTTTCAAATAGTGCAAAATTACAGAATAGAGACAGAATACGAAAGTACGTAATCAGAAAGAAACCTAGAACCATATAACCAAAAAAACATTTAGAATCGTTGAAACACCTTAATTGAATAACGATCGTCTAACCAAGGCTTTTTTGTAACACGTCTAACCAAGAGGGGAAAGGGTTGTTGATTTTGTTAATGTTAATATTTTTGGAACGGAACCCCCTATGAACTTGGTTTTGCTATCAATATATATGTATGGTCCTCCCCTATCCAACGATACCAAGATCACAAACATCGACCAAAGCGTTACGTAATTATGACATCATTAAGGTCTTTCGGAATTTTGGCAAAATTGCCACCAAAATCAAAATTTCTCTAAATAACAGAATTTCATCGGTTTTTTTGCAAATAAAGAAGGGAAATGATAATTCTAACATGCCCTGCAAGTTTCAGCCTCATAGCATAAATAATGGCGATTTAAAATTGTCAAAAATAATTGTCAAAAATAAAATGTCACCGGATTGCAACAAAGTCCCTCTACACCCAACTTTGACGGCCTACCCCCTAATTATTTCATCAAAATGACCACAAGGGATGTAAAAGAGATTACCCAAAAGCCTGGGTCGGTTGCTTTTGTGTTTTTATGCTGCGGGGAAAAACCTTAGGGGGGTTGCAACCCTCACCCGCCCCCCTTTGGTTAGACGAGGGTTTAAGACTGAGCTAAATAGCAATACCTATCCACACAAGGGGTTTTTGCTATTAAGGAGTGTTTTAGTTGAAAATAAATGTATGAGATATTTTTTGATTATCATCTAACCCACTTGAACATTTTACTTCAACATGACATGGCAAATTAATGAGCTCAATAACTTTTCGTTTTTAAGACCGTCCAAATCGTGTGTCTCAACTCTTTAGTTCGAATTTTTATTTGGAGCAAAGAAAATCATTTTCACAAATTGATAGATATTAAATGCAAAATTTCAATATGCTGCTGTTTTCTATCAGTTGCACTTCTACTATAATTTGAAATATATATATGCACTAAAAAAACAGCACGGTTTTGTCAAATGAATAAAATGTGTTTGTTTTGTGTTTACAAAGAGTGACAAACACGGGGGACACATCAAAAAGTCCCTACCTACATATACCTGCTATGCAATGCCTTATGGGTAAGTTCAATGATCTCCTTACATTGATTGCTATCTTAGAAAAGCGGATTGGTTTTGTTTGTTTTAAGCATTTAATGGACAAAATCAAAGAGTCAATATCATGCATTGACCCTTTAAAAGCCATTACGAGATCCAACGATACACATTTTACGCTGATAAACAAATTCCAAGTCTATACTGTTAGAAATATCCGTAATTTTATATTGTCCATTAACCAAGCTCAAAAAGTTGTATTTAACTGTCATTTCTTGTATGAATCACTGCTGTTAGGGTTGAAATTAGAATTATGTGGCGTAACACCCATTGTTTATGGGTAAAGTGCCTATTAATTTGTTAAAATTATATCTATTAATACCACGCACTGTTTAAACAAACAATATGTAAAAATACGGTATACTAATTCGCCAAAATCAGGACAAAATACTGGATTTGAGATTCATCCCATCTGCAGTTCAATATTTAATTGCCAGGATTTTGCAAGTATACGTTATCGTATTGTTATAAATATTCGCATGGCTGGCTTCAAAATAATACATTAAGTTTCATAAATCACAAGACACTTAACCAGTTCGAATGTTCTGTCCGTGCATTACAATGCATTTTGTAATCCGTAGTAAATTATTTTGTTAACCCTTTACTTATTCTATTCACAGGAGTCAATAAGTATAGATAATCCCTACTTGAGAAATTGCAATTCTTAATAATCATTTTGTGTTCACACGATAAAAAGCAAAAATTTTCTTTGAAGACAATAGCCTATCCTATACTTTTATTGACAGGCCTCTTTTGTGCGGTAAAATTAATTCGATACTTCTTTTGTCATTCCTCAGTGTCCTTTAATGAGATAACTTACGACAAACTTGAACAGGCTAACTGTACCATTCTTATCTCAACCCTAACCCACTGATTCTTACAACATAAATACAAGAAATACCGCTAAAATACAGCATTACCTTATTTAACGGTTGATTTCTTACAGTGTATGCATTGATGAGAAAGTACTCTTGAGATGTAAATCTTAACTTAAATCTAAATGAATCACCGTAACAGGTGAATATTGCCTTAATATACGCTACAGTGGCATATATTGATACAGATTGAAATTCTGAGAAGATTTAATTTGCAAAGATTTATCTTAATAATCTAATGAATAACAAGTCCAGTTACGAATGTCGTTTGAATAATAATGTTTTTGACTCTACATATAAATTGTATATAAAGCCTTAGGGATACTGTATGGAATTCCATTTGACATGAGGGATATAGATGGACTTTTTGATTTCAGTTGACTACTTTCAGTCAGATTTATATTTTGAAGAAATTATACAATAAACACGTTTTGGAAAAATCATGTTACCGAAGATAGAGTATATGATAAAATACAAACACATATTAATCACTTGTAAGGGATGTTTATGTACAGAAAAAAAAATACAGTAAACATAAACAATGATTTATTATTTGGCAGATGAGACTTAAAAAAACCGCCCGACGCGTCATAATTGTGCAACTAAACAGCAAATCCAATTTGAAAATAAATAAAAGCGTCGGGTTTTTTTTCTGTCAGTCACTTTTAACAGTGTAAATACAGAAGTACAGTTAACAAACAAATAAATATACCTACGCCCACTATCCTCTTATCTTCTCCTTGAGCGAATAATTGGCAAAAATAACAGGAAACTTGAGAACGTACTGGTCAAACTCAACAATCAAGACATATCAAATGTCGATCTCATTTGATTTACTTACCTTCATTTATTCAAAGTCTGAGCAATCATAGATTTTACCAATCCATATTGGGACTTCGGGATGAGTACTTATTCTATTCTACCAAAGATTTCAGTCCAAGCAATTTTTAAAAGAATATATTTTCATTAAAAAATTATTATATTTTAAAGCAAAAATTAGTCG
This sequence comes from Ophiothrix spiculata, assembly GCA_000969725.1. Classification (NCBI taxonomy): domain Eukaryota; kingdom Metazoa; phylum Echinodermata; class Ophiuroidea; order Amphilepidida; family Ophiotrichidae; genus Ophiothrix; species Ophiothrix spiculata. The sequence goes on along the minus strand of JXSR01S001002.1, from coordinate 261,225 downwards.
TTTTTAAGATCTAAATGGCACCACATAGTTCATACCATCAACTTTCTGGGATTTATTACATTTTTCATGAGTTTTTTGCCTTATCCGGTTATTATTAAGGCTACAGTCCCTAAATGGGTCCCGCTCGGCTGAACGTCATCTTTACTGGAAGTTTTACCTACTTACACATATCAGAATATCACAAAATATTTGGCGTACATATGGAATAGAGTCTCTAGTTTATACATGAATCTTTACTAATGATTTCACGTCCATTGTCAAGGTCAAAATGACGTCAGTCAACTTTTTCGAAAAGTTGACCCTTTTTCGCCGAAACCTCATAATTTTATGATGTTCGAACAATTCGACTGGTTTCAAATTTTGACAGATTGTAGGCTTGATACTTCTTATTGAATTACAAACAATATTTTATAAATATGCTGTGTTGATTTTGAATGATAATGTAACAAACCCGCGTTGTTTTGCCCGAAAAACCGGACGTGAATTACGACTCTGAGATCGCCCTGTTTGAGCTGTGAATTGCCTGTTTTACGTATCTACATTATCTACATTTTGTCTGATATACGCATTCGCATAATTAACTTACAAATTGAGCATTCTATTGAGGCAAAAATTACAATTTTTATGTAAACAAAAGAAAAATGCGGCATTCTAATATTTATGTTTTAGATTTTAGTTCACGATCTCAACGCTGCCTTGATAGCTCAGCGGTAGATCCCTCGCTTCGTAATGCATGACTAACCCCTGCCATAATCCATGGTTCGAGTCCCTGCAAATGCAGTGGAAACTAGTTATCTTTTCATGTTTAAAAATAGTTAGGATTCGCATTTTCCTGGGCAGATGCATAGGTCATTTACCCTTAAGACTACTATCTTTAAACCACTACATTAAATGCGATTTTATACAAGCTGATTGTTATTTTAAGTATCCATCCTCACTAGTATTTTAATAGCTTCATTTAACATATCATCACGCTAATTAAAAATTTTCCTATTCAACATTTTGACAAAATTGAGAAAATTAAGAAAAACAGTCTATTGTTTTTAGTTCTTTGCCTTTTTTGAGCATGTTCCAAACTTGATAATACAAATCAAAAATAATGTTTTTTTACATGACTGTGGAAGTATAATAACGTAACCACAAAAATCATTTAGGCAATTTTATAAATTGAGCTCAATTATTTTTATTACAACATGTTATGAGATAGGAATATAAATTGAGATATGCAAAAATATGTTAGGCTTACTTACAACGTGCTGTCAGAAAGTGTTAATGCCATTAGCAATCTTATTACATCCCGAGAGAGACCGAGCTTATAAGTACAGTGATCTTTGCAACATCACGTAGATTTATTTGTGAATCAGCGTATAATTAATGTGCTTCGTGCGAATTGAGAATTTCTATATTTATTCTGCCACACGATATATATACGTGCGAGAGCGTAACGTTGTATCGACGAAATGACACTAATTGAAAATCTAAAGAGTCTGACAGGGAGCCTAGAAACAAACGTGCAGAAGAATGACTTTCCAATTTTTTGACTAAAGTAAGGTGAAAAATAGTTGAAAGGTTGCGAAAATAAGGTTAAGGTTACCGTATGCGATAACCCAACTGTAAAATGCATAACGGTTATCGCTACGGTATTCGCTGACGCTATTTAGGAAGCTAGCGTCAGGGACTGATTTATAGATATGCATGAGTTATCTTTATATCCCTATACTTTATAATGGGATAACACTCACTTAATCAATTGTGTGTGGAATTTCTAGACCCTAGTGCTGCGCACGCATGTGGCAATGAAATCATAAAGCCATGACATTAATTTGTACCCGTTGTGATCACTGAGCGTGAATAACTGTAGTCCTTTTGTTCTGATCATTATCATTCGATTAGTTTTGCCAGAAATAAGAACACAGTACAAGCACAATAACAGTTTAACGTATATCCCCGTTTATTTAGCGTGAAAATCGGGCTGTTTTACGCTATTTCAAAGGCAAGCGGTAATATCCACCGCTACATTTAACGTATTGCACGTTAAGTTGTGTACCATACAAATCAATGAGAAAAGCAGTCAGAAGGCGAAATTGACTTGAAAATTAGCAAACTAAAGCTCTTGATTTCTGGATGTTGATTGGGAAACAGTTGTTTTAATAAACATTAGTTAATGTCTGGACTATATGTGTACCGCCGCGGCAAAAGGGTCCAGTTGTCGGCTCGTACATGTTGCTCCTTGTAGCATATCTAATGTATGGTATTTGTATACATCAGATATGCTACAATGAGCAACATGTAGGAGTCGACAACTGAACCCTTTTGCCGCGGCGGTACACATATTAGACCATGTGTGTAAGTCAAGGTGACACACTTTGATTGTATAAAAATACACGAAGTGAAAATATAGGTTGTTTTTTACGTACAGCCCTAATTGAAATGTAGTTCAATAAGGGTTTCGCTGACGCTATTTTCACAGCTGCTCATTTGCATTTGAATAGAAATAAGGTTAGCGTCGAAAATAGCGATCGCGGATTTACAACACAACCTCTCAAGTATTCTATAATGTGAAGTACCATCAGTCTATACAGCATGGATAAGCTAACAAGCAAAATACTAGACTAACCATTTTTTTTCGGTCACTCAAATTACTGAAAGTACACCAAGTCATAATCTTTCGCACAGTATCAATAATAGTTCAGTAAAGTCACTGAAATTAAATTAATGATAATAATAACACGCACACACATCCCCTCACTCCACACACATAATATTGAAACATCATAACACCATCTACGCAAAGCTTATTTTCTTTCTGTGAATTTAACTTTAATAACTGGAACCAAAACCTTAAACAATGTTTCAAGTTTAAAGTTTCCTGACAATGTTTTCTGCTTTTACATTTGTGTTGATGCCAGATACATCAAAAACGAATCAAAACAAAACGATATATAATTCTTTAAAAGAAACAAACGGGGAAAATGAAAAATTGATCATAAAGATGATCGTTAGGAACATGAAAAATCAAGCTATATATATATTGCTTTCTTGATTTTTTTCTTATCTCAATAGCTTAAATTTAGCATGTGTAAAAGAGTTTAATTTTTGCCTTGATACAAGCCTAATATTTAACTTCAAACTTCTTCTTGAATCCTGCAGAACATTTAACATGTTTAATGGAATTACGGTGAGACGAATGAAATCCTAAAACACAAAATAATGTTAAAATTCTACAAAAACAATGAAAAATATCGATAACCACCAGCATCGCATAGAGTCCCATTTAAAATCTTTATCTTTGTTTTACGTATAAGAAAAGCATGTTGATAGACTTAATGCCACTAGCAATCTTATTACCTCCTGAGGGACAAGAAATAGCATCAGTACAATACTCTTCGCAATATCACGTAGATTTATTTGTAAATGAGAGTTTAATTAATGTGCTTCATGAGAAGTTCTATAATAACTCTGCCACATTATACGCATGCGAGAGCGTACAACGTTGCATCGACATAGTGACAGTAATTGAAAATCTAAAAAGTCTACCACGGAGCCAAACGTGCAGTTGAATGGCTGTCACATATTAAAGGGGTGCATATTTTGACTTATAATTTATAGCAGGGTGAAAGTATTCTATAATGTGAAGTACTGTCAGTCTACCCTATACATACATTGCAAAAAAGTTGGGCAAATATACATCCCTACCAACTGTTGGGCACACTAAAAAGCACTGTAGACACTTGTGCAAACATTTGTATCGCTTTTAACCCGAAGATGGCAGATGGACTCATGTTTCCGCTCAAATAGTTTTGCCCAACTTTAGGACAGGGATGTGTGCCCAACAGTGTTATTTGTGTTTTGCCCAACGTTGGGAGGGATGTATACTATATCAACGTTGGGCGAAATCACTCCCAAAATGCCCAAATTTCTTGCAGTGTACTATACTAGTATGTATAAGCTAACAGGCTAAATACCTGAGCAACCATGTTTTCTGGTCACTTAAATTACTTGAAAAGCCCCCTTACTGACAAATGGTATACGGGAGTGCTCAAAGGTTTTGGGGGTGCATTTTCGTAATTTTTGGTATATTGATGGATGTGTTTTCGTCACAGACCCAATGCGCACAATTTGCAAAATTGCGTGTATTTCGGAAAATTTTGGAAAGAAAGCACCCAATTTGCCCTAAATTGATGGTGCTTTTTCTAGAAAAATGGTATAGAGATGGGTCTCAAAATCACGCTTTTTGAGGTATAGAGATGGTCAAAATTCTGAAGTCTACTTTGAGCATCCCCGTACATTTTTTTTTATAAGAACCCCCCCCCCCAAAAAAAAAAAAAAAAAACCTTAAACAATGTTAAGAGATTATTGATAATGATTTTTTACTCAAGATTAAGCCTTGCACACCCACATTGAAATTCAGTTATTAAGTTTTTAACAAAATCCTTGCCTGGTATCTGCTGAAAATCCAAAACCTTATTTCAGTGTTAGCAGTAATAATGGATGCATGCAAAGTTTCATTGTCAAATGCAACCTCTACATTTCAAACATTTTGGATTCTCTTTCATTATTAATTATCGTTGTCGTCAATTCTGCTTTTACATTTGTGTTGATGCCAGATACA
>JXSR01S001002.1:206116-233962 GCA_000969725.1 Ophiothrix spiculata | reverse complement strand
AGCATACCCACCTAATGAAATGCCACCATATATAAAAAAACACGCCATAGGCTTGGGAAATGGGTGAGCTAGGAGTCACATTCAAATATCAAAATGGTGAAAAGATGTGAAAAGAGGCCATAAAGTGTGGACTGCTATGAAGAGGGAATCACATGAATAAAATATAAGTATATTGACTATTGCATGGAGTTGCCCTGTGCATTTAATTTCATAAAAATAAACGAAGATAATGTTCTGTGCTGGGAGAAAGTAAATCAACATGTCAATAACTACACTTGATTGAAGCAAATAACAAAACTGTGAAATTATTTCCCAACAGACACGCGAAATTGATTCGAGGAGAATGTCAAAGGTCGGTTATAAGCACTTTGCTGCTTTAAAAAGTAAAAATCTTTGAAATTTCACTTCGATTAGCTCTAAAAGTAGAAGGTTATATGGTATGTTTATTTATGACAGATCTTTGGTTGCCTGCTCATTTCTACTGCAATTTGCATTGGAGTGGCTAGAAGAACATACGGCGTATGATGTAGAATATCTGGAGTATTTATAAGCCATATGGGATATATAATCATCTTATTTGGGAAAGCGAATCTGACATTTCGTTTTTTGTTTAAAACATCCAAAGTAACTGTATGCAGTTCGGTTTGAACCCACTGTTTTCAGTATTATCCCAAACGTCTTATGAAAACACCCTTTATACTGCAAATTCTCTAAACCCATCCGTTTTTCTGAATTCATCCCACAGGATTTAAGCGATTTTTGCACATCTTTTGACACGAATTTCTGTTTTTTCCCATGTTTTCTATATAGCAGATAATTTTTGTCCTTCCACTTTTTCCCACTTAACGTCCCGATTTTCCGCTCGATTTTATGTCAGGAGGGCAGTCTGCCCCCTCTCTTGACCTATGCTGGCGAAGCTCCATATTCCTATACATGTATTATTGAACGTCCTGTATCTGAACTTGACAACTTGTACATCCCTTGTATGTATACATGTGAATGTACATACAATTAATCTATCACGGCAGAGTGTGCGTTCCACGCGAATGCCAAAGCAGGATCTGTATCCATCTTACTGCTAACGCAATAAAATAATTATATTCGTGAGGTCACCACTGTTTGATCACTAATTATATATAGCCAATATATAGCCAAAGGCACATTATTGGTGGCGCCATTTCCATAAATCAAGTTTCCAGGTTTCAAGAATCTATGACCCTTAGTTTTGACATTTTTGCCACATGGATAAGGTAAAGGAAACAAAAAAAAAAATTTACACAACAAAATATATTTATTTTATGCAATATGCATATAATTAATTTCTAAAAATGAATATCGCCACCAATGATGACATTTCAAAATATGGGCTAAAAATGATGCATTTTGATCTAAAATGAGCATTTTTTTAAATAAAATGTGAAATTAAAAATGAAAACAAATATTACAGTTCAACACCTAATTCTAGAACTAATTTAAACACTTCTAAGGGCCTGCATTTATTGTAACAGTGCATTTTCGACGAAAAATTAATAAATGAACCAGTCAAACAGCGTTCAGGGTGACGCCAAAAGGATGCGTTTTGCGTAAAGGGTATGTTTGCCACGGGGTTTGCGCACGTCACGCCAGTATCTAATGTCAAAACGCAATATACAAAACAGCTGCTTTGGCGCAAACGAATGCTTGTTCCTGTCACGCCAACATCTACATTGTGAACAAAATGCAATAAACAAAACACTTTTGAAACACTAACATACTGAAATGAGACATGGTGACTTCTAAAGATGCTTCACCTCAGCTAAAATAATGTTCTTGACAATGTTTACAATGGCACATTTTAATTTCAAGATGAATGCGTAGGATATGTGCAAAAGCTAAGTGTTTTGAAAGAAAGCCTAGATATTTCTCAAAATGTTTCACCGATAAGGGTTGACTCAATTCTGAATCTGCATTTGATGAATTATATTAGTATTAAATTCACTTCTGGTGGAGTCAAGCGTACTTTGTTTCTTTATGTTCTTTGGTTTGTGTGTCCGTAATAATTGTGTTGGGGAAGTAGCTGTGTTTGTAAACAATGGAACAGAGTTAGCAGGGCTTCATGAATATTGGCCCTGATACATTATAAAACCGTGTAGTTTAAATAGTTTTAATACATCTCTCTTCGGTTTGTAGTCACATAGGACTTTTTATGTAATGTTTTAAGTTGAAATCGTCTTGCTGATAAAATAAAAGTAGTAAAAATTCATTTTTTTCTATAAGGTTGTATAAGGGTTACTAGTATTGTTCTGGGCAATACTGGCAACTTCTGCGCATTTAAGACAAACAATGCAAGCTATGCTATCTTCGGAGTTGTGTGCAGCAAGAATGATATTTGAGGCACTTGATGCTATAGAAATTCAAATGCTTTTAAAGCAGTAACGAAAATGTTATTGACCTTCACTAGGACTGAGCGATATTATTTTGAATTAAGAGTTAGTTGCTTATGGTAAAAGAATAGATAATGAAGGTGGATATAAAATAATTCAAAAACAGTGAAGAATTGATGAAACAGAGAAGAATTTGATTCCTGTTTCTAGAGACTGGACTGAAGCGTCTTACCTCATTAATTGGTAAGGTAAGAGGAAACATTTTCTGACAGATTGTGACAGATCAAGTTAGATTCCAACGTGTCATTCCTCGGAACAATTTAGCAAACGGTCATTTCTCCGAGCAGTTTTCAATCCGAACGATTTTTTAAAGGTTTTCATTCCGAGGCGCGTTTCTTTGCTTTTCATTTTCATTTTCATTTTTCAAATTATATTCGGAACAATAACCCTTTGGATCAAAATCCGTTCGGAGAAATGACCGTTCGGATTTATAATGTAGTGATAATGTTAGTGAGCAGTAAGGAAAACAGTGGAAAGGGGAACAATTTCAGAGGTTTGAACACAAGATGGCGCTGTTCAAAATGGCCACCCAGGTCATAAGAGGTCAAAGTCAAGCCAACCGAAGCTCAAGCTGAAAGTTACAAATCAAAGTGGATTGATATCGATTTCATTGAATTTGCAAAATTGAATTTTATTGATTTTGTATTAAATTTGATGTTTGGAAATTATTATTTTCTGATTTTGTCCATTTTACTGTATTTTTATTGATTTTATAGATTTTTGTCAAATTTGCTGGTTTTACGGTGTTTTTTGTTGTTGTTTTCCATTTTTATATGTTTTATACATTTTGGGCGTTTCAAATCCATTGAAGAAAACAGTCAAACGGAAAAAGGACAGATTTGAGTAGAATTTAGCAAACATGAGTAGATATAAGCCTAAACAAGGTGATATAAGTAAGAAAACAGTAAATATGAGAAGATAATAAGAGCCAGAAAAGGGCGGAAAAGAGCAAAAATATAAAAAGTTTAGGCTTATGGAAACCAGACCTATAAAGTGCAAACAATCCCCAAAATGTCTTAAAGCGAAATCAAAAGGGAGACATAGTGGGACCAAAGCACCATACATCGTCATTGTCTTTATAACAGGGCTATAAATGAAACTTGATATCATCACATCATTTTAGGATTGTTCTCCAAGCATCTTGTTTGACAGCTGTGAGTGGTAAAAAATTAAGAAGATCATAGAGGTTTTGATCCGACAGGTTTAAATTAGGAGAACAACCTTTATGAGCAAACTGTTCGGTGAAACGATTGTTCGAAGTAAAACCCGTTCGAAAAAATGACATGTCGGAATATCGGACTGTCCCCAGCACAGTATTAGTCCTGCAGAATAACCCTGATTTTAGGCCCTACGTGGTTTTGGAGTCTGCATGCAATTTTTTTATGTTTCTGGATAATAAAAGTGTACTGAATCAGAATCTGGATGATGCAACTCTGTAAATGTTGAGCATTTTGAGCATTTTTAAATTTCTGAATAATAATTTAACAGATTTATATGAATATGCTTATGGAAAAGTATTTATAAAAGTATTGATAAAAATTATCATTGAACTAATCTTTTGTGTATTGGCCTTAATAATTCTGTTGATTTTGCGTACCCCCCCGGGGGGGGGGGAACTGACCTAGAAAGGTGATACGGGTATGTGCCGCCCTCAAAACCCCCTTTTCACGCACTATCTGCCGCTCCCTGAGACCCCCATTTCAAGCACAACCCTTAGTTCGCAAGCCTTATTTTCAAAAATTTTCAGTTCCCCAGCCTCATTTTTCGAAATTTAGTTCCCAAAACCCCCATTTCAAGCAAAATTTCGAAATTTTTTGCTTCTAGAGCCCAAATTTAGCCCAAAAAACTAGTTCTGAAGGGTCATTTTTTGGTCTCTTCAGTTCTCTAGACCCCTTTTCAGAGTCAATCTTCCGTTCCCTAGACTAGGGTTTCAGATATCGGGGCCCACATACCTACCAAAACCAAAGTTGAGTACCCCCCCCCCCTCCCCGGGGCGTACCCCCCTTTATTCCTTGATCCATTGTATTGTACACTGTAAAAAGGATCTGGTTACTTAATTAATTAATTTAAGATGTAAAAACAAGCAAAAAAAGCCATCTGATCATATAATTTTTATATTTTGAGAAGAATCAGGTAGGGGGCAAATATGGCCCCCTCCTATATCTCAAAATGCTCAACACTTAGAGAATTGCATCATTCGGATTCGGATTTAGCAGGTCAAAAACATAATCAATAAAAAATTGCATGCAGACTTCAAAACCACGTATGGCTCGGATACTGCAGCACTATATGGAGTGTATGAGTTGAATTTCAAATTGATTTTTTCTGAAAAAGAGAGTGTAATACCATTATTAACTTCAAATGGTAAATTTAATATCAGGGTCTGGTAGACATGTCAGTGCATGCTTTCCATTTTTGGAATAAAGGAAAAGGAATTGGCATCATAAATGATTTTAATTTTAGAATTTGAAATGCCACTTTGAAGTATTCAGTAATAACTTAGATGATTGACGCTACCATGGTTACCGTACTTTTTGCCGGCTCGATGGTCATATTAAATATTACTGTTGTTTGATAGATATAATAATTGTTGGATCTAAAAAGTTGTTTGTACCAAAGTCTGTTGTCTCTTACATAAAAGATAAGTTTAAATCGATTATGTGTTTCGGTATTTTCTATATACCATTTTAAATGCATATAATGAGTTCAAGATCTGTGCGAATCACACACTTTAAACTCTGGGATGATGTGCCCTTTCAGCCCTTTGGAAACCTGACATACTTTATTTAGACGTCGGTAACATGATAATGCTAACATGATGTTGGTATATCTGTCTAGTCTGATCCATCCACGCCATGTGTGACACTTGACATTTCAATGGCAAATCCCAACACCTCAGTGATCACAAATATAATCAGTTTAAAAACAATGATGTACCCTTTGGAAACCTAAAGGCTACCTAAAATGCTTTATTTACAACCGTCATCTGGTACTATCAACGCAATATCATATTATGATGTCAACGACATTTGACATTTCATTTAACCAAAATAATTTCAAAGATAGAAGCTCTATATTGAAACGAAGTATAAGCTACTCATACTTACAGCCAAAGAAAAAGGTGATGGCCTCTTTGTAAACCTGACTTACTTTAGTTTCAGCCGTTGGCAACAGGTATATTAATACATGTATACGTCTAATCCTATTAACATCATTTGATGTCAACAATATTTGACATTTCAAAGCCAAGCAAATAAAATGATTACAAAGACTTAATCACTAATCTTAAAATTAAGTTATCATCCCATTTAAAACAAAAAGAACAAAATACATGCCCTTAAGAAACTTGACATGTTAAACGATGCCCCGGGAACGATGCTAACATAACATGACGTAATGTTGGCATATGTGTCTAATCCTTTCAAACTTCAATGACATTTGACATATCAGAAGAAATTGATGGCCTGGTCCCAGCATGGCTCCCGATGCTTTGTGAATGCTTTTCAGATACTTATATTAAGACGCTGGTAACATTGACAACTGGCATTTCACTGGTTTAGGCTACCATAAGTTATGATTAATGCATGATAAATTTTCAATTACCGATCATTAACTGATTTTTTTGGTAGATTGTATGCACCAGAGAAGACTTCGTGATATGTTTCGCTGGTCTAGTAACATTGCTATGGACTGACCTGGATACCCTAGTCATATAAGCTTGCGGTGAGGTTACGAGGTGTTTACGGCATCATACCAGGTAGATTTCAGCAGACACCGATCAGACAGCGGTGCACCGGCCGATGTTCGACCAGTGTCTGACCGAGGTCCGACCGGTGTCCGGACGGTGTCCGTAAAGCCGTAAAGACGACGGAGCATGCCGCAAGAATTTAAGATGGTGGTTATGGGACCATTACTGAAGACATAGTATACAAGCCGCAAGGTTTTAACTCTGAATTAAATTCTTGCGGCATGCTTCCGGCGTCTCTACGGCTCACGGACACCGGTCGGACACCGACCGGTGTCCGATCGGCGTCAGCTGAATTGACGCCGTAAACACATCGTAATCTCGCTGCAATGTTATGTGACCAGGGTATCTGTTTTTGTCAACACAACTCAATTGAGCGCGTGTAATTCAAATTCATGCCATGAGCTATTTGACTTATTCCAGCCTGTCATTGTTCCATCCTCACGGGAGCTATACAGGACTGTGGAAACAGAGTGAAAACAAGTGAGACTTGGATATTCTTAAGAAATCAAAGAACGTATAGAAACTAAACAATGAATACGAGCTAGACGTGAAGCAATAATTTCTAAATGTCAAGCACGGTCTTATCCACGATAGCAATTATAAACCTGGCCCAGTATTATACACTGCTAGTTTAATGCTTATAGCAATAATGTATTTTAGGTCCCGAAAGTAAAATTAATCAATAAATGCCAAGCACTGTCTTATCTATAGCAATAATACATTGCTAGTTTAATGCTTATATATATATACCAATAATGCATTATAGGTTCCAACAATAATATTAATCTATAAATGCCGCGCACTGTTTTTTTGTATCTATGACAGCAATCATAAACCTGGATTCTATATAATAACAATAATGTATTAGTCCTTCTGGTTAAACATATTGGAAAATACCAAGCAGTGACGATAGAATTGTTAGATGATAACAGTCATAATTCTTTAGGCGAAAGTGTGACGCTTTATATTAATGATGTATTGGTTTAAAAAAATAAAAAATGAACCTATAATCGCTTATGTTTTAGTTTCTTTTCTTTTTTCAGACCATCTCAGAAGGAAACTGCTGTTTATTCTATGTCATCATTATTTATCATAAACGTCCCTCATTCCTTCCGAGTTGCCAGACGAATTGTTGTGTTTACCATTCGAGAACTCTTGAGAGCCATTTGAGTGTTTTTGAATTAAGTTTCCATTGAAAGACGTAATCACTTTATAAATTGTAATAATGTACGTCTAGCATGTTAAGATGTAATACAAAACCACCACGACAGTTTGGAACGAGCAATTTTATTTGAGATTGCACTGTTGAAGTGCTGGCATACTATCATTAAGTTCCAATAATTAGGGAGGGTTTCTACACTATTAAATGAAAAGATTGAACGGCCACTCTTTCTTGGAATGAAATCGAACGGGGTTTCACTCGAAATGTCAGTTTTTTAGAGTTAAGGTCAGATTCCTTTTATCAATTTGCGGTGCGGTTACGGTGCGATTTGCACTGTAAGGGTACTGGTAGTTGTAAAATGTAAAGCTTCAACCTGATACCATTCAGCTCTATTCAATCGTGTGCTTTAAATAATACCACTACCAGTAGCAGTAGCCTTACAGTGCAAAACGCACCGCAACCGCATGCCAAACGGATAAAAGAAATCTGACCTTTATACTTTATTGTGACAACAATTTAAGCCTACCTCCTTCAGGGGGATTAAGGTCATTTTCTACATTATTTAGCAAAAGTCGCATGAAAATCGGATATTGCTACGATTTTTTGAAAGAAAATCTTGACTTTTGCCCATATTTTCCATGCAAATGCCGATTTTTTTAATTCAATTCAAGAACAAAACTCTTGCTATCATGGTTAATCGCTGTTTCGGTGATGCATTCACCACGAAAGCACCAGGCGCCATATGAGCCCAAGACCACCAGACAGTGCAGCCTCATTGTCTTTATAACAGGGCTATTTAGTGAAACTCATCATCTCATCATTTTAGGATTGTTTCTCCAAGCATCTCCAAATTGTCAAGTTTGACAGCTGCGAGTAATAAAAAGTTATGGAGAAATTTAAAGACCATAGATACATGATAGAGGTTTTGATCCGGCAAGTTTGAATTAGGAGAACAACCATTTGGAGCAAACTGTTTGAAGAACAACTGTTCGAAGAAATAAGTATAAAAACCGTTCGAAATAAATGAATATCGGGCTGTTCCCTGGAGGGTATGGGTTAAATTTCAAATTAATTTTCTCTACAAAAGAGAGTGTAATACCATTATACTTCAGATGGTAATTGTAATATCAGGGACTGTTTGTAACTGCATACTTTTCCATTTTTAGAATAAAGGAAAGGAAATTGGCGTCATAAATGATTTTGATTGTAGAATTTGAAATGCCACGATAACTTGATGAAATTATGGATTATGAAACGTGATAGGATTCAGCTTGGATTTCAAGGAGGGAGCATAATAGTATGACCAGTAGAAATGGTAACAATTATGTCGAAATATATCACTTTAAAAATATTGTTCACAGTATAATGAAATTTAGAAAATGCATGATTAAAAGTACTTTGAAGTAATCACTAATAACTGATTGACGGTACTATGGTTACCCTACTTTATACGGACTTGATTGATCATATGAAATATTGCAGTTGTTTGATAAATCTTGCTGGATTTAAGAAGTTATTTATAACAAGGTTTGCTGTATCTAACATAAGAATAAATTGAAATCGATTACCATGATTACCTGCTTTGGTATTTTTATACATGCCTATTCTTTTTAAATGATAATGAATTCAAGATATGTGATGTGCCCTTTGAATACTTGACTTAGTTTATTTTCAGCCGATGGCAACAGTATGTGGGACGATACCGTTATGTACATTCTGTCTAAACCTATTTACGTCATATGATGTCAACGACATTTAACATTTCAAAGCCAAGCAAATCCAACGTTTACAAAGACAACACTTAAAATTGTAGCAAAGTCATCAACTCATACTTAAAAAATGAAGTGCCTTTAAGAAATGTGACCCCTTTTGTTTTTAAACGATGCTAACGTTACATGACATGATGTTGGCATATATGTCTAATCCTTTCAACTTCAAGTGTCGTCAATGACATTTGACATATCAGAGGAAATTGATGGCCTGGTCCCAGTATGGCTCCCGATGCATTCCAGATACTTATATATATTTATACGTTGGTAACATTGACGTGTGACATTCAGTGGTTAAGGAAGGCTACCATAAGTTATATTTAATGCATAACGATAAATGTTCAATTTCAATTACAATCATTATTTGGTTGTTGGTAGGTTGTATATTCTACACCAGAGGGAACTGCAATGCGCATCGCTGGGTTAGTAATATTGCTACGGGAGACGAACTGACATTAAGTTGTTGGCAACACGACTTCATTTAGCGCGGGGAATTCAAATTCATGTCATGAGCCATACGGATAGTGTGGAACGGTTCAAGGGAAATCAACCCGATTATAAAGTCACATCGACAGACGATGCAAAAGGAATGTCGTGCTTTCGAAATCTGACTTACTTTGCTTTTAGACGACGTGACATTGAGTGACCATCCGGTATAATGAAATCAACATTCCGGCCCCTCAGTATCCCATCCTCAACAGAGATAATTAGGACAGTCAGAACAGACTGAAAACAAGTGAGACTTGAATATTCTTAAGAAAAGTATGCATAAAAACCAAAGAAATATGAATACGAGCTATATAGATGTGAAGCAATAATTTCCAAATGCAAAGCACTGTCTTATCCACGATAGCAATTATAAACCTGGCTCCTAGGGCGTGTGTCGGTATATACACTGCTAGTTTAATGCTTACAGCAATAATGTATTTCAGGTCCCAAAAGTAAAATTAATCTATAAATGCAAAGCACCGTCTTATCTTCAATAGCAATAATACATTGCTAGTTTAACATGTTTAATGCTTATATAATATATGAAGAGTTTGTTTCCAAAAGGGAATAACTCCAAAAAAGTGAAATGGGAGAAAAATACCCTTTTTTGATCACAGGCCCATTTGACATTTATATTAATTTTGTAGGTTGTTAAATATTAGGACATATTATGGTAGTGACTAAAACGCAATCTGTTTGAGAAATCTGAAAGATTCCATTTAATTGCAATTTATCTTTGATCATTCATTTCTTCGTGGAGTTATTCCCTTTTGGAACCAAAATGGTAAACTTTAGTGGAGTTAATGCCTTTTGGAACGAAAATCGGTACTTTCATGGCAAAACTCACACAGTTAAGTTTAGCAGAAAATCCCATTATCGAAACAAAAGCTTTTTGGGTAAAAGGGTTTCATTCCATGAAACTAGAGGGGTAATACTGCTCATTGGTACAAATAACTCAATTTTGACAAAAAGTGGAGTTATTCCCTTTTGGAACTGGGCTCTTCATAGTATTCAGGTCCCAACAGTAATATTAATCTATAAATGCCAAGCACTGGTTTTTTATCTACGACAGCAATCATAAACCTGGCTCCTGTGTTTAGTATAAGCACTAGTCAGCATTGGTTTAATGGCTTATAGCAATATAAGTCTTAATAGTTAAACTAATTAGCAAATGCAAAGCGGTGAAGATAGAATTATTAGATGATAACAATCATAATCCTTCTTAGGCGAAAGTGTGTCGGTTTATATCAATGATGTGTTGGTTTAAAAAAAGAGTAAAAACATGAACCTAATCGCATATGCATTTAGTTTCTTTTCTTTTCTTTATTCAGACCATCTTAGCTCTGAGGAGCTTGATTTTAATTTCAAAATATGTTTGGTTTGAAAAATACCAGGTTTAGGCCCAAAAATACTAGATCTACATTGAATGAGATTTTATTAAATTTTAAAGTGATATTAACAGTTGGTCTTCAGACAATTCTATATAAAGCAGCTGTTCTATACAGAGTTCTATCCTCCCCCGAGTTCTACCCTCCCGGAGAGGAGCTTGATTTTAATTTCAAAATATGTTTGGTTTGATGAATACCAGGTTTAGGCCCCCCAAAATAGGTCTACATTGAATGAGAATTTAGTAAATTTTAAAATGATAACAGTTGGTCTTCAGATAATTCTACAAAGCAGCTGTTCTATACAGAGTTCTATCCTCCCTGAGTTCTACCCTAAATTCCAGTACAGTATTTAGAAGAGCCAGATACTAATGGTATAGAAAGGGTAGTATTACAAATCTTTTCAGTCTATTTTCAGCTCTGAACTAGAGCTAGACAATCTTAGAAAGAAATTATTGTTCTTTCTATGTCATCATTATTCATCATAAGCGTCCTCTCATTGCTTTCGAGTTGCCAGACGAATTGTTGTGTCTGCCATTCGAGTACTCTTGAGAGCCATTTAAGTGTTTTGAATTAAGTTTCCACTGATAGACGTAATCACTTTATAAATTGTAATAATGTAGTCTAGCATGTTTATAATACGAAATAATTTTATTTTTAATTGCACTGTGCTGGCATACTGTCATAAACTTCCGAGACATCATAGGGTTCCTACACTTTAAAATGAAAAGAGTGAACGGTCGCTATTTCTTGGAGTGAAGTCAACGGGGTTTAACTCGAAAAAGTGAAATGTCAATCTGTAACTTAGATTTATACAATAAGTGAAATAAAATTCACCCAAAGATTGACCGTTCATTCTTTTCATTTTAGAGTATATCATAATTTGCTATACTATGAGAAAAGGTATTTTGTTTGTGAAAAAGTAAATTATCTTATATACGGTGCAGTAAACAAATTAAGACCAGAAGTTACTTTTTAATCAAATACATTTTAGACAGGTATATAATTTTGCAATTGCAAATGACAACTGCATTACATTTTGATTTAAAAAAAAAATAGAATATTCTTTTATGTGTAAACCAAATTGCAAAAATGTTATATTTTGTAAAACACTTTGTGCTGTTATATCGCTTAAGCCTTAAACATTAGCTGCACGATTTTAGTAAATGAAAAGCATTCGTTAAAAAGTCAGCAATGTTTAAATCGACATAACGAAACTTTTATTTAGGAGGATACTTATGAAAAGCGAATATGAGAGATTTTTTAGTGTTCATACTTTGCTCCAGAAACGGCTAACTCCTTCTGTCCACTGGACGTTGTAAGACAATATCCAAATTAGCGAGGTCTGTGTACTTGATATTATAATCAGAACGAGTAACGTTTTGTATAATGTGAACAGGAAATTAAATTAGAACTATTTCACAAGGGAGGTATGAAATCCGTATTTCTTACATTTCACAAGGGGTTTGGAGATATCATGCAACGTCCTTTTATGTCATTGTTGCTAGGTAACGGCACTACTCAATGCAATTAACTTTGCCATTTATCATGTTTATATCTCTAATTTATATCAAATATACAAATGTAAAATTGGCTTTTAATAAAGAGTAATCAAAGGAGCATTTTATCACCATATCTAAAATGAGAGATTTTTGAGCGCTTATAACAAATACCTTGCTGAGCGTCATATTTTGGTCCAGAAACGGCTAACGCCCTTTGTCCATCGGACGTTATGAAGAAAATATCCAAATTAGCGAAGTCTGTAGGAGAATGATCTTCGAAAGTCTAAACCCTAATTCTACGAATTAAGGGGGCGGGAGTATCAACTCTCCCTACCGATGTTTTGGACGCTAAAGGTGCGTTTACATTGCGACGACATGGCCCTCGACATAGGGTAACGTATTCCAGAATCACAAAACGCTGGACGACAAGCAACGAGTAAAGATGAAAAATCAAAGTTTGTTGACGGATAGTAACGAGTCTCAGCGACACGACGGCAACAAGTGACGAGTGGTTGCTGAAAGAAACGCAGACTTTCTGATAAATTAAGAGTTTGACCTGACGTTGGGTCACGACTTCTCGACGATGAACAACTGTAAGCAACGTAGTGAGGCGGCAAATGCTGACCTTGGCTGACGTAAAGGAACGAATGCTATCGAATGGTTACGGCAACAGTAACGTGATTAGAAGTTTGTGCGGGTGCAAGGTTGTTAGATTAAAATCACGTTGATTTAAATCACCTATTTAAATCGCGATTTAAATCACTTGGATTAAAAAAAAATTACTGACTGTTTTTTTTTTCAATTGAATCATTTCAATTTCTCTACGAGCACTTTTGAAACAGTTTTGAAATGTTTTTCAATTAATATTCATTAGATTCAAGAACACAATTATAAACATTTTGCAAACAACACATTTTTTAACAATAAACCCATTTTATGAAACATTTAGTTACTCTGTTATAAAAATTTAAGCAAATGTTCAAAATTGAGTTTTTGAGCTAATAATGATAACTGACTGGAATATGTTACAAACCCCCAAACCTTCTTGCAAAAGTGCTTGCATTTTGTTGATAAATCCAAAAGTGTGTCATTTATGATTACTCTTGGGGCTCGGCAATAATTACAACACAGTAGCCATAGAGGATTATTAAGATGCTGTAAAAGTTTGCAACTTGAAAATAAATGGTCAGATCAAGTGAAATTTTCAGCATACATTTATGTTGTACTCTTCTTATTATTATTTAGCTAGAAAAGAGGCAAGGCTGTTATTCAAATCTGAATCAAGAATTGCACTATTAGGCACTATATGTACATGTAGAAGCTAATCATAACATTAGATGACAATCAAGTCCAATCCTTTGTTTCATGAAACAATGTAAACATCTTAATTTGAATTTAGGATCTATTCCATTTTAAAAGCGTTGAACAATACCACTAGTTTCACAGCTTTTTCAGTCCCAAGGCAAGTTGCGTATCCTGATGGACACCAATTGAATCACTAAATGTAAAGATTTTTTTTTTATTTTTGTAACTTTTGTTTCATTTAATTTAGTGGATTATTTGTCAAATGTTAAAATACATATTTCAAAAGAATACTTGCCAACTGTATTTGGTCTAAAAGCAGTTCAAATACAGTTTAAACCTGTTTTTTATGATCCTGTTCTTTTGAATTCTAAAAAACCAAATAAATCCGATTTAAATTTGTAAAAAATCGTGATTTTAATCAAAAAAATCACCAACCCTGTGCGGGTGGTACAATCATTCCTACTCACAGCTATAATAAAAAGAACTCTGTACAAAAACCACAAAAGTTGACTGAAATTATGGAAAATCGTTTACAAATCGTAACCCATCGCAGACCATCGTTGCAATGCGCCATCATTAGTTTACTTACGTAACCCAAAGTCGTTACAACTTGTATCCACTGCAATATGTCGTCACAATTCGTCAATTGTTGTTGACAACTATTACCAACGAAATTGTGACGACCTCTAAACGAATACAGACTGCTACAAACGATCATGGAAACGTCAAAGAACCGAGGGTTGCGGTTGCCAACGACATCTCAACGATATCAAATCTTATTCTATGTCATCCCAAAATTTTAAAACTTGTAACTGAAAGCGACTGATAGTAACGACAACCTGCGTAGGTTAGAGGCGTATGCCAACGAGAACTGACTTTTACTAACGAGGACCGGCGTGAAATTCAAAACTGCAATTCGCAGGTCTACGTTGCTTGTCGTTACCCCCAATACGTCGCAATGTAAACGCACATTAAGAATTCCTTAGACGCAACGCTAAATGACTCACTGTACCTCTATATAAGTTTGCGTGTATATAAGTTCATCGTTTGCGCTTATTTTAGCGAAAATATTTCGAGCCTACCTCCTTCGGGGAGGGGGGGGGGTAAAGTGTCCGTTCAAAGTTCAGATGTCAGGGGTTTTGGAGTAACTTCGTGATTTTAGCCATTTCTATATTAATTTTAAACTTAATAGTATTAAGGTAGAGCTAGTATTTGTTTACATTATTTAGCAAAAAAAGCATGAATATCGGATATTACCACGATTTTTTAAAAGACAATTTTTACCTTTGGCTTTGCCTACATTTTCAATGCAAATGCCGATTTTTTGAAAACATTCAATTCAGGAACAACATTTTTTGCAATGCTTATCAGCTGTTTCAATGATGCATTCACCGCGAAAGCTCCAAGATCTATAGTTAGCCCAAGACACCAGACAGTGCAGCGTCATTTTCTTTATAACAGGGCTATTAGTGAAACGCAATTTCATCATCTTATCATCTTAGAATTGTTTCTCCAAGTATCTCCAAAATGTCAAGTTTGACAGCTGTGAGTAATAAAAAGTTATGGAGAAATTTAAAGACCATAGACACTGCATAGACACATGATAAAGGTTTTGATCCGGCAAGTTTTAATTAGGAGAACAACCATTTGGAGCAAACTGTTCGCAGAAATAAGTATGAAAGCCGTTCGAAAATAAATCATGTCGGAATGTCGAGCTGTTCCCTGCAGGGTATGGGTTGAATTTCAAATTAATTTTCTCTACAAAAGAGAGTGTAATACCATTATACTTCAAATGGTAATTTTAATAACAGGGACTGTATACATGTAACTGCATGCTTTTCCATTTTTAGAATAAAGGAAAGGAAATTGGCGTCACAAATGATTTTGATTGTAGAATTTGAAATGCCATGATAACTAGATGAAATTATGGATTATGAAATTTGATATGATTCAGCTTGGATTTCAAGGATCGCCAGTAGAAATGGTAACAAATATGTCAAAATGTATCACTTTAATAATATTGTTCAAGGTTTTAATGAAATTCAGAAAATGCATGATTAATTTAAAGTAATTTGAAGTAATCACTAATAACTGATTGACGTTACTATGGTTACCGTACTTTATACGGACTTGATTGAAATATTGCAATTGTTTGATAGATCTAAGAAGTTATTTGTACCAAAGTTTACTGTATCTAAAATACGAATAAATTTAAATCGATTACTATGATTACCTGATTCGTTTTTTTTATACACGCCTTTTTTTTTAAATGATAATGAATTCCAGATATGTGATGTGCCCTTTGAATACCTGACTTACTTTATTTTCAGCCGATGGCAACATTTGTCTAAGCCAATTAAAGTCAAATGATGTCAACGACATTTAACATTTCAAAGCCAAGCAAATCCAATGATTACAAAGACAACACTTAAAATTGTAGCAAAGTCATCAACTCATACTTAAAAAATGAGGTGCCTTTAAGAAATGTGACCCCTTTTGTTTTTAAACGATGCTAACATTACATGAAATGATGTTGGCATATAATGTCTAATGCTTTCAACTTCAAGCATCGTCAATGACATTTGACATATCAGAAGAAGATTAAAGGTCTGGTCCCAGTATGGCTCCCGATGCATTCCAGATACTTAGGGGCGCACCATTTGATTTTCAGGGGGGGGGCATGGAAGTTGGGGTCGAGCCAAGGTGTGTTTTTTAGCCGCCGAAGGCGGCGACATTTTTTTTTTCGCCGCCTTCGGTGGCAAAGTCTTTTTTATTACATTTTTTATGTTTTTCTTTAATTTGAAGTAGTCGGGTAAAGTTTTTTTTTTCTTACTCATCTTTGGGTCAAGATTTTTTTTTTCGCCGCCTTCGGCGGCGAAGTTTTTTTTTTCAAAAAAACTTCCATGCCCCCCCCCCCTGAGAATCAAATGGTGCGCCCCTTATATTAAGACGTTGGTAACATTGACGTGTGACATTTAGTACGTTTTTGCCTAACCGAACTTCAATCATGTGACTGAGCCGGTCCATTAGCAGAGAGAGGAGTAGAGAAAACTCATGATTAATGTGAAAATCAATGATGCTGGTATATACAGGCCACCAAATAATAATTCATTGTTTATTCTTTTCATTTCTAGTCAATGATTTTTAAATCAAAATATACCCTTTGTTTACTATTTTTCTTGGTAAGGACTTATATGAAAAGTGAATAACCATGATAACCAGGATATTGAATTGCTCACAAGGTTAATGCACTTTATTTTAAAAGGTATTATAAAAACAAGGACAGATTTTAAAATATATATTATTTCACCACAAAAAACAGACATTACACAGTCACGAGATAGCTAGAGAGTTTTGCAATGGCTATATCGATTCATGTTAAATCAGCCATGCCAACATAGAGGATATGGTCTTTACGTTTTTGCGGGCGTTTTTGTTAACATACCGCCACATTATAAGATCACTATCGATATGACCTTCGTTTTTAATCGGCAGGGTGTTCGACTCTCGTCCACTTCTGAATACGCCGGGGAAGTAGTGACGTCATAACTTATGTTAATCACCCAACACGTGTGTTTTGGACCGGCATGTTTTCCCTTATTTTTGTCTTAGATAGAGATGGTCAACACGCCAACGGTAAAATTCGAATTTCCGACGGTAATTTTAAGTGCCAAAACAAATGTGAAACACCTTTATTTTCCTTGATATGTTTTGTAGAGCCGGTGTTCTACCTCAACAATAAAAAACAAAAACATCAATTATTCAGGATATTTTGATAATTTTGGGTCAAAATCAGCAGAAGTCACATTTGACACTTATTGGTGATTGATGGCGACACACGGCTAAATTAGAAATATACAACCCCTTATGACACATAATACATTAGAATAAAGATAATTACACTCTGAACACGGTTCTGAAAGAAAAAATTGAAAAAAAGCAAATAGTTTTTGATATAGGGCCATTTTTCATTTTTTTCCTAAAAAAACTAAGTCCATAAAAATGTCATATGCGCATGCGCAGGGACCGTTCCATTTGTGCAATAGGGATTAAAAATATACCCCTGTTCATCGTGTTAAACTCAAAGTAAATGCATTTTACAAATATAATAAATACTACGTATATTACTTTGTGTATAGTTCACACTTTATTAATAAATCAATTCAATTATCGTCTGAGCCTGAAGGTAATCTTTTTTATGATACAACACAAAATCAAAACCCAGTATTCAGTCCGATTACCCCCATCAGACTCCACCATGTGTACGAAAAATGTTTAGTATCTTCCAACTTGTATACCGGGTCTTTGCAAGTAATCATGGTCTGAGCGTATCGCTGTTAATCGATTGCCGTGTAATCTCCCCGTGGTATAACTGCTATATTTACCAGTCAATGAAATCAACATTCCGGCCCCTCAGTGTCCCATCCTCAACAGAGATAATCAGGACAGTCGGGACAGAGTGAAAACAAGTGACAAGAGACTGGGTTATTCTTAAGAAAACAAAGTATGTATAAAAACTAAAGAAATATGGAATACAACATTGGAGTGAAGCAATAATTTCCAGATGCCAGACACTGTCGACTTATCCACGATAGCAATTGAGGACCCTAGAACCAGAAGGGGGTTAAGTCACATTGAGTACAAACTGAGAAAATGGCACAAACATCATATCATTTGTGTTGTCTTGAATGGTATTGCTGTATCTCGCAGTGACTCTTACACATGCTCTGATCATCAAATTACTACAAAACTTGTACAGAATGTAGAAATGAGAATTCTGTAGCAGGAAATTTGCACAACTCAATTTTCAAGATTTTGTGACTTAACCCCCTTTTAGTTCTAGGGTCCTCAATTATAAACCTAAACAGGACTGTGGAAACAGAGTGAAACCAAGTGAGACTGGAATATCCTTAAGAAATCAAAGTATGTATAAAAACTAAAAAAAGATGAATACGACCTAGGAGTGAAGCAATAATTTCCAAATTACTGTCTTATCCACGATAGCAATTATAAACCCGGCTCCTAGTGCATGTGTCGGTATATACACTGCTAGTTTAATGCTTATAGCAATAATGTATTTCAGGTCCCAAAAGTAAAATTAATCTATAAATGCCAAGCACTGTCTTATCTACAATAGCAATAATATTGCTAGTTTAATGTTTATATAATATACAGGGTGTCCAAAAATTAACTCCCCATTTTTAAATGCTTATAACTTTAAAACCAGGATTCGCATGGCAACTATAGACATATGTATTGATAGAGAAAACTTGTAGAATTCTTTTAATACCAAAAATTATGCAATCAGTAAATTTCTAGGATAGCTAGAAGGTCTGAAAGTTCAAAGTGGTTGAGCCAATATACCATACATTGTTGATACTCTTCTGCCACTTCACTATGACGACATGAAGCATCATACAGCTAAACGGTTAAGAATGGCTTTATTAATTAACTTTTTCATGAACAATCATATTGCTCAAGACAAAGAAACCCCGACCCTTTCACTCCCATGATTTAAGTACGCTCGATTACTTTTTTGGGTTATCTGAAGGACAGTACATCCCAACACCATGGACTATTCCTGACCTGAAACAGAACATCATCAGTGAAAACAGGAAGATCAAGAAGAACGCATGCACAAACGTCCAGAGCTTTGTCGTTAGAGTAAAAAAATATTGAAATCTGCAAGAAGGCCATCTATTATTCTGAAATACTAGGCAGCTTAATCTGGGTAAGAAGGTAATTTGATATGTCCTTGTGAGTGTAACTATGAATGTGTTATAATGAGTAATGCTGTTGTGTACCATTTAAAGATGACCATAATGCGAGAGTTACGCTTTGACAAATTAAAAAACATTTTAATGAGCATTATGTAATTATTAAGACAAAACCACAATCAAAAATCTTTGTATTAACATTGAAAAAGCCGTTTCGCTGTATTAGTCATTAAAATGATCATGAATGATTCTCCTGTCTTCAAAGATTGCTCCCTCCTCTACATGTGACTTGCACATTTGTTTTTCTTCTGAATATGAAAGTAGGCTTTTTACGTTTGAGGTAATTTATGTTGATAAATTATGATTTTTAAAAGTGGCAATTATATCATGTTTGGTACCAAATTAATTCTACAAGTTTCCTCTATCAATATATAAGTCTATAGTTGCAATGCGAATCCTGGTTTTAAAGTTATAAGCATTTAAAAATGGGGAGTTAATTTTTGGACACCCTGTATATAGCAATAATGTATTATTCAGGTCCCAACAGTAATATTAATCTATAAATGCCAAGCACTGGTTTTTTTTTTATCTACAACAGCAATCATGAACCTGGCTCCTGTGTCAGTATAAGCACTAGTCTAATGGCTTATAGCAATAAGATAAGTCATAATCAGTGGCGTGCAAAGGGTTTTTTGACTGGGGGGCACAATATTTGGTTTCCCCCGAGTGACATCATGGGAGGGGTATGATTGGATGTTTTAAATACGAGCATAGCGCGCAAAATATATTAACAATCGCGCGAAGCGCGTGAAATTTTAAAACAAATTTGTTACTTGCGCGAAAAAATAGGAAAATTCGCTATTTTGCTAATAATCGTGATATTCATTAACATAAATTAACAGAATCTAAGCTGAGTCGGTTGATTTTAGACAAGCTGAGTCGGGACTCGGGAAGAGGGCTTCGTTCGTGGGAGTTGGTCCAGATCCCCGATTTACCCGAATGGAACTTTTCCCCGACTTGCACACCCGACTGGGGGGAGGCCACTTAAGTTTCCACTGATAGACGTAATCACTTTATAAATTGTAATAATGTAGTCTAGCATGTTTATAGTACTATAATTGTATTTGAAATTGCACTGTGCTGGCATACTATCATAAACTTCCGAGAAATCATAGGGTTCCTACACTCTAAAATGAAAAGAGTGAACGGTCGCTCTTTCTTGGAATTACTCGAAAAAGTGAAATCTCAATATGCAACTTAGAGTTATACCACGTGAATCAAAAAAAATTGTGCACGGATTAAAACTGATTTTGACCTTGATAAAAACCTCCAAATTATAAATTTCTTGGTAATGTAGTAAAGCAGAATAAATAAGCTTTCAAATGCAGAAAAAATTATAGAAATCGGATGAAAAATAAAAAAAGTTATGACCAATTTTGTAAATACTTCTTAGCTTTTATCATAATGCCATAACCCGTAATTGTGATATGTAATATCTTGCTTAACTGTGTAAATCCCATTGGAATGGAAGAAAAAGAGACGTACTTACAAAATTGGTCATATCTTTTTTTATTTATCATCCGATTTCCATCATTTTTTCTGCATTTGAAGGCTTATTAAATTTGCTTTACTACATTAACAAGAAACAAGTTTTAATCTGTGCACAATTTTTTTTGATTCACGTGGTACATTAAGTGAAATAATATTCATCCCAAGAAAGATTGACCGTTCATTCTTTTCATTTTAAAGTGTATCATAATTTGCTATACTATGAGAAAAGGTATTTTGTTTGTGAAAAAGTAAATTATCTTACAGTGTAGTAAACAAATTAAGACTAGAAGTTAATTTTTAATCAAATACAATTTAGACAGGTGTATAATTTTGCAATTGCATTTTGATTTAAATAAAAACAAAAATAGAATATTCTTTTATGTGTAAACCAAATTGCAAAAATGTTATATTTTGTAAAACACTTTGTGCTGTTATATCGCTTAAGCCTTAAATATTGGCTACACAGTTTGAAAGCATTCGTTAAAAAGTCAGCAATGTTTGCAGAAGGCGCACGCACATTAATGAAAACTTAAAGCATGGAAAATATATTCTCAATCTTACATTAGCAATATAATCATCTGGAATCTGCAATGCATTGCAGGGTGATGACATTCCAATACCGTAGTCAAACATACTAACATTAAAGTAAACAACGATAAGCAATGTTTACAACATCACCTTACACCTGAAATTAATGTTTACATCTCTTTTCTGTATGCGACTTGTGATTTTGACGAATCATTATTATGTAGATTTTTCTGAACAATATAATTATTCATTACACGTGAATAAGAAGTTGTCTTTTGAGAAAAATCATGATATATCTAAGGACTAGATAGTAGATTTTACATAATTATTTATGTTGAAAAAGTTTTTGTTTTTCAAAATCATAACCAGCGATTCATTTATATAAAAAAAAGTGCAATATAATATAATGTAATATATAATACCGATGGATAGCAGTTCAAGCATGCCTAGCGCAAATTCCCTGCAGCAAGATACATTTTTATTTTTATAATTTGAAAAAGACTTTTTAAGGAATCGCAGTTGTTACTTCTCTTATTTTTAGGAAAAAAATGAATAAAACAAATAATTTCTTATTCAAGGGGAACTTACAAACTCGTGAAATTGGACCAGCAAATTTTACATTCAATTATTTGACAAAGCATAACTTTTGTTGTACATTACCGATTGAAATTAAACAAACGGTATCTAAAATCCATGGGCTATAAAATGCAATACTTTCGAACTATCCGTTAAACCCATGAAAATTGCACGCAAAGATTGTAAGGTTTATTCTGGGACACACTGTATATATTGTACACTCCATTATCAGAAATATTGCAACATAGATTAAATCCTGGTGTTTGCAAGTATAACTCGTCCATAGTTAATATTTGATTTCTTATTTAGCTGAGCAATGTTACCAATATGTATTGTTCAATGCATTAAAACAGTCTCCTTGGTTTATTTTAGTCAATTAAAATTTTTTGTTGCTTTCAAAATGGCGACGTTATGAGAGATACTGAATGAAGACCTGAAGCACGTTGTAGCCCTGCGAATCGAAGGAATCCGTTTTTGTTATATGGCTGTGCGTTTTTATTTTTAATGCTACCAAATGATTTTTGGAATTACTAGACGTCGGAGGATTCTAGTAATGCATATAACTCGCGTATAAGCAGTCGTCCATGAAAGACTGCACATATGGAAAACCATCAATCATATTGCAAAAATAAGCTTTTGCCATTTTACCCATTGGTCTTTTTGGTCGCTCAGTACTGCCCCGAAATTGAAATTACCTACGTACAACTATTCTTGAAGGATTGTAGACTCATATGTGAAGAGTAACGAAAGGGAAACAATTGACCACGCTTGTACACGGGCAGCGAAGAGATGGGATGGCGAATTGGCCGAGGAACATGACAGCGGCCCTGAATTGACGCCATATTGGTTTCATTAAGGAGTGTGGGTCTAATAAAGTTTTGATAATTAAAGAATAAGTGTTTTGAGTTTTAAATATGACGGCTACAACCATTGTAACCTTTCTTTGATGACAACAATTGGTGAATAACTCATGGTTTGAATTTCATCGGTATGCAATGATTCAAAAAACCTGCGACAATTGACGGTAATATCGATAACTTCCAATTTATCGTCATTCTCAGCAAATCAATGTTAAAGTATTTAAGGAACATGTCAACAGTTTGTAAATAACCACTTATCATTCTTGAAAATGACGTCACACTCGACTGCACGCAGGTTTTTGATGACAGGATCTTCGAAAAAAGGCGTTAGCAGTATCAATCTAAACGCAGATGCGCATTACGCAAATCTGAAGTAAGATACGTGAGATAACATTAACGGACGAGTCTTGAATAACACACATTTCAAGAGACATGAATTGATTAATTTAACATCTGATCCTTGACAGATATCAGCTCTCAAAGAATTGCTTATTCTGAGTGGCATTGTAGAAGTGAGCAGTCGATATCATTAAATTGCATGGCTAGCCCCCCTAGTTATTGAAATAAGTGCCAATTCATCAAAATAATTAAAGAAAAGAAACATGAAAACAACTTTATAAATATATCATTATAACTAGCATATAAACAGTGTTTTTTACCAACGTTTTGAAAACGCTATTTAAATTTTGCGCCAAAACCACAGTCAACGATGTTGCAATACTTATGATTAGTGTGTGTAGTTTTATTATATAGTGTACATGGTATATATGGAAATAAAGTTGATTCAGATTCTGATAATTTCTGATTCTGATAATGATCATCAACATCATCATCGTCGTCGTCGTCGTCGTCCTCGTCCTCGCCCTCGTCCTAGGTTTAATAAATTATCACGATATAAATTCTACGCGTCGTTGACATTGTAATTAGAACGAGTAACGTTTTGTATAATGTGCATAGGAAATTAAATTAGAACTATAATTTCACATGGGAGGTATCAGAACGGTATTTCTTACACCTCACAAGGGGTTTGGAGATATCATGCAACGTCTTTTTATGTCATTGTTGCTAGGTAACGGCACTACTCAATGTAATTACGTATCAACTTTGCCATTTACCATGTTTGTATCTCTAATTTATATAAAATCCATATGTATAATTGGCTTTAAATAAGAAGTAATCAAAGGAGCATTTTATCACCATTTCTAAAATCATTCTTCTGTCTCAAAATACAATTGTTCGTAACGAAACTTTTATTTAGGAGGATACTTATGAACAAGCGAATGTGAGAGATATTTGAGTGCTCATAAGAATTGTCCACTAGACGTTGTGAAGGAATTATACGAAAGACACTTGTTTTTCTAACTCTTAGAAATCCTAAGACGCAGCGCTAAATGACTCACTCTACCTCTAAGTTCATCCTTTTCGCTTATTTTAGTGAAAAAATCGACCCTACCCCCTTCAGGGGAAGGTAAAGTGTACGATCAAAGTTCAGAGGTCATGGGGTTGGTGTAACTCTTTGATTTCATAGATTTATTTTAACCACTTTTATGGCAGATATTAATTTTCAACTTTGTATTTAGGTACAACTAGTAATTTTCTACATTATTTAGCAAAAACGCATGAAAATTGGATATTACTATGATTTTTAAAAGAAAATTTTGACTTTTGCCTATATTTTACTTACAAATGCCAATTTTCCAGATTTTGTAACATTCAATCAAACTTTACTTGTTGTTATGGATATTCCGTGTAAATAGAACTAAGTGATTACCTGATGTCCTTCAAGTGATATTTTATCCATAAAAATTTTAGGCTTTGTCACGCAATTTTGCTCAGTGGTCTTTTAAGTAAAGTATACTATCATTGCATTTTTAATATGACACTGTGACGATACAATTGTGTGCCGGGATGCCACATGTACATTCTTGGCAATTTAATTATTTCAATGTCATGAATGAAGTGTAGTTTATGAAGGAAATTGCCCACAGTCAGAATGAGGGCAATAATTGAGATGGTTTTTTTATGAAATATTATTATGTCACACAATACATTCTCCACTATTTATTTAAATAGGTCTGTTGAAATCATTGTTTACAAAATCGTTAATTTTAAATTAAAAAAATAAAAACTCAGCATACTTGACTTTTAGTTTAAGTTTTTGTTAACCAGTTGTAATCTGACGCCCCTTAGTACAACTAGCAATGCATTCAGTTTTGGTAATCAATTGTAATCTCTTGCTATCTGTTTACGTTTGTCATCTGGCACAATGATACCTCAAATCAATCTATCCCTAGATTCCTTTTATCGTCCAATCAACCGATTAGTAATGATTGCTTAAATTCATCTCACAGTCATGCAAATAACACATTCTAACTGCCTGAAATCTTCGTCAATTTGATCATCAGAAGTAGATATGGCTTATTCTTTGTTTAGAGGTAATGTTACATTAAGTACTACTCGGGTGAAAATGTTGTCTCGTAAACAGACCCATTTCTATTGTTAACTATAAAAACAATTGCAAAAATGAATTTACAGTAAAAGTGATAGAATTCGTAATCGTTGTTAATTGATTGGCAAAATCGTGAATTTGCTTCGTAAAAACGTTTTGTAAATATGATTATAAAGACCACACAATTTGCTTACATTCAAATTTTACAAAAGCCAAGCTACGAATTCGTTTACAACGGGCTTGAATTAAGGTTTATTTGTCATAAAGATACAATACCTTTACAACAGATTTGACAAGGTACAAAAGAGGGCCACAAAGAGTCCCTAAATACCCACCAAAAGAACACCCAAAACACGTAAATCCTTGTTTTATATAAAGGATATTGCTCACTATTCACTGGTAGAACGAGGGCAATTGTTTTTTTTTTTTCATTTAGAAGTAAACTTTTTCAAGCATTATTAGAGTATCACATATCTAATTTTAAAGGAGCCCTGTCCGATTGGGTCAGCATTATTTCAAACTTTCTGAGATTTTGATACCAAAATATTTATCATATTTTTCTCATTACCCATGTGAAATTTTACGGATGAAACGTGTCACGTTTCGGAGATACGTATAAGTGAAAATCAGTACAGTATAGGCAAGTGGAAAATACAAAATTGCTCATAAAATCAAAACGGTTATTCTGATTTAACTGAAATTTGAAATTGAAACATTTTAAAGTGGTGATCTTTCTTATTACAGAGAAAACTAAAATTTGAAAATTCGGACCATGTACCTTCAAAAGACATCCAATAAAGACTTGAATTCCCAATTTCTGCCGTTGATGATGGCGACCATTTGGTTATATGTTACATAATCATGATAATAGCTAGAATGATGGTGCCTCATCTTAATTTTATAATAATCTTATTTATAATAAACTGGAAATAATTAATTAAGCAACAAAAAACCGACATTCTCACTATATTGGTTGCCCAAACTTTAGGAATCGTTCAGAGAGTATACATGTATGTAATTTAATTACGAAATTTACCTTCCGTATCATTTCCACCTAAGTTTATTAAAAATCTTTTCTTGTGACTTTTCATGTGAGCAAGTTCGTTCCAAACCACTAGAGCCTGTTTGATTGACATAATTCGTGACATATCGGGTGGTTTGACTGTCATGGTACTGTCAAGATGATACAAAATGTATTTAACCTAGTTAATGCAAAATACGTAAAAAAGCACATTATTATATTCATATGCAGAGAAAGTTGCAAATCACTAGTCAAATACGTTTACTTTTGGTGCAGAGCGCCGGTTTGTACCATTCAGCGTAAAGTTACATTTCACAAAAAAAAAAAAAAAAGAATGAAAAGAAAGTTCGGTATGTTTGATTGACATAGTTCGCGACATTAATATGTCATCCAGCATGCTGTTAAAGCGCAAAATTGCACAGTGTAATAATTCCAGAAAAAAGACATGTTTATTTTTGAGATAAGATAGGAATTATGAAGAGCCGGTAACAATACCTTGATTACTCTAGTATGACTCTAATTGATTTTCCTTGTAATACGTACCTGACAGGCTGTTCTACCATAATAATTGAAATAAGATATTTGTATATTTAGAAAATTTAGTCAATTTTTGGTTCAAAATTGGGGAAAAACGGATTTGAGTCTTTAGAGATGTATTATTGTTCTGTATGGCCTTAAAATTGTACACTTTAAACACGTGACACGTGTTCTACTATGTTTTTATTTTTATTCTGAAGTAAGAAATATGTAAATTTTTCGATTATAACCGTTTACATTTATATATTCATAACACTTTTGTCCCATATTTTTGTGAAGTGGAAGTAGTAATTTTAGAAAACATGGTAGAACACGTGTCACGTGTTAAAAAAGTGTACCATTTTACGTGTTTTGTTGAATTTGCAGTTTTTATCTAATTTCGTCTGTCGGATGTCAATGTGATGTTATTAAAATGAGTGTGGATCGCATCAGATCTGGAAAAAAAGAAAAAGGGCTCTGAGAATTACTATTGTTACTCCCAATTTGAGCTCCATTGCTGATGACGCCATTACACAGGCTGGTATACAAAGCCTGGTATTTTCCCTCTAAATCTATGGTTATAACAGGGTTGAGTATTTAAGCAAGATACGTTTATAACAGTGTTGAGTCCTTAAGCAAGATACGTGATAACAGTGTTGAGTCCTTAAGGCTGGGGTAGACCTTTAAATGGTATAAACCTTTTTTGCACTCTAACGGGGGAGGGGTGGGGTTTACCACCCCCCTAACGGATGATTCCCTGTCGCATAAAAACGCAAACGAATATGACCTAGGGGTTTTGGGTAGTTGTAAGTTCATCCTTTGCGATCATTTTAGCGAAAAAAATT
>JXSR01S001002.1:181131-191165 GCA_000969725.1 Ophiothrix spiculata | reverse complement strand
AGCCATGGTAAACTTTTACCACTGCCGATGGTAGTTTATTACCAAAAACAGGGCAATTGTTTACCATTTTAGTAGAGGGGTTGCAACAACAACCCTCCCCTTCGGAGAATAAGGGTTATTGAGGCCTTGCATGTTTTTATCGATTGATATCAAACAAAGGATTTGGACTGATGACCTTTCCGGTAAATATGGCGTATCGCAGTCCAATCAATGCAACTGTAATTAACCTACTAATAATGGTGCATTTTTATTGATGCAAGGACAATATGAAATGTTTGATAATGTTCACACTTCTATTGAATGCATTTGAGCGATCCGCCATATTCACGGTATTCTACGTCACATGCAGGGCCTCTATTACATTGAACTGTATCAATTGAAATATTTTCATACAACAAATATTTTCAAACATGTTCACTATGTTGAAAGTAATAAAAACACGTAATTCAAAAAAATAGAAGGGAAGTAATTACTCTCAAAGTAATTATTGCTGCAGGGATGTTAATTGGTATCGCGTGTAATCAATTTTTGAAGTGTTTATTTATAGGAATCCATATGCTTATTCTGTTTCAAATATCTGTTTCAAATATCATCTAAATAATTTCTCGTTATGCAAGTGAGAAATGTGTGTCAAAGGAAATGAATTTAGTTCGTTACTATGCAATTATTACTGAGACGGAAGTTACGTATCTTCTTTTCTTACTTCTTATGTTTTTGGCGAAAACAACATATTTTTCTTTTTCAAAGAAACTGCTATAACCCTAACACGTTACAGTCCAACAAAATCCAACAAGCAAAAATCAAGAAATTCCCTTAAGTTCAAATACGTCATAGACCGGGGATACAGATGGGCACGAAAGTGCTGCCATGGCAGGCCATACTCGGTGGCTTGCCATAGGTGGACATTGGAACGGGATGCGAGAGGTCAAGGGTTCAAATCCCAGGGGAAACGGGAAATTTTTGTATGACGTATTCGGACTTGGATAGTTTTTAAGCGTTTGGGAGTTAGGTGCTACTATAAAGAATGTCTTAGAATGCTTATCACGACCATTGATGACATGGCTATTGATCAAAATACTCGATAATGAGTTTCTTGTTTTTCCAATATGAAAACTAAGAAAAGCACTATCTATAGGGTGATTGCTGTTATAATTTCAAATGTAAAATGGAAATCAAACCAAACCTGTTTAGTGTACTTATTTTTATCTTTTGTACTAAGGAAAACGCATGCTTTTATCATTAACCCTCGTCTAACCAGGGGGGGGGGTTGTTGCAACCCCCCCCCTAAGGATTTTTCCCCGTAGCATAAAAACGCAAAAGCAACCGACCCTAGGCTTTTGGGTAATCTCTTTTACATCCTTTGCGGTCATTTTGATGAAAAAATAAGGGGGGTACCAGCTAAGGTGGGGTTAGGGTAGGCCGTCAAAGTTGGGGTGTAGGGGGGGGGGGAGGGGGTTGTTGCAACCCAGCGACATTTTTGACAATTTTAAATCGCCATTTTGAAAAAAAATATGCATGCTATGTGGCTGAAACTTGCAGAGCATGTTAGAATTGTCATTTCCCTTCGTTATATGCAAAAAAACGATGAAATTCCGTCATTTAGAAACATTTTGATTTTTGTGGCCATTTTTGCCAAAATTCTGATTTTTTTCCGATTGGTATCGTTGGATAGGGGAGGACCATACCTATCTATTGATAGCAAAACCAAATTCATAGGGGGTTCCGTTCCAAAAATTTAGGGGGGGGGGGTTGCAACAACCCCCTTGGTTAGACGTGTTACAAAAAATGGCTTGGTTAGACGAGGGTTAAACCTATATAGGTATTGCAGCACATATCCTGATACCATTTCTGCCGGACATTTCTGAGCTTTACCGACTCAATATTACAACTTTGACATCCTCTTGTCATCTTATCATTTGTGTCTCTTACAAGATATAGTTATTACCATTATTTATATAAGAATAGTAATGCATTCAATTATTATGAAATAGCATCATTTTTTCTTGCCTATATCTATCTATACATTTTTTTCATTAAAACAAATTGCATAAGCAAGATTAGACATTGTTAAGTGTTTAAATTGCATTTCCCCCTTGAAGTGTAAAAATAAACTGATTTTCAGTACTCTTTAAACAAATCGACGATTCGTTATGAGCAGTCACTGCAAATATTAATCACATATCGCGGATATGTATTATTATATTTTGAAAGTTAAAAAAATCAAACCGCCTCGAAGATAGAAATAATGCAAATCTAAACATATGGGACTAAACTAATTCAGATAGTACATTGCTGGTTACAACTCTCATTTTGAGAAAAAGCGAAATTTTCGATATTTAAGGTTAAATTATGAGAATACAATTAAAATTGGTTCTGGCATTAGTAGTTCGTAATTATGTTTGCAAATCCCGGAGGGCACTCGTATATTAATGTGACGTACGAGTGCCACTGAGCACCTCAAAAAAAGGGGTCTTTCGGTTACAAATTGGGTCAAAAAGAGGGTCTTTCAGTGACAAAGTGCAAAAAAAATGGGGGTCTTTGGGCAAAAGGATCTTTCCCGTGGTACAAATCACATCACTGTTTACATTTGGAGCCATTGACAGTTCCAACGACTGGCGAGTCAGACGGCTCACTGTTCGAGGACTTGCTAGTCTGAATACGAATAATCATGAAAAAGACCCCCACTCAAGTCCGAAAAATTGCTGGTCTGAAGACTCACCAGTTCGAATATTAGAACAGGCTCACCAGTTTGAAATTTTTAACAGGCTCGCTAGTCCAAATTTTCAAATCAGCCCGGTAGTCAAAAGTAATAAAAATACTAGCTGTAGCGCTATTTCTAATCGCATCAAGGCCTATATACATGTACATCTTAATGTACATTGATATGACTTGCTTCTCACCTCTCTTAGTAAATGAACGGGCCTATACTTTTTAATTAAAGTCGTACTACGACCTTAATTAAAAAATACTGGGTCGTAGTCATTTTAAAATTTACAATATAAAAAACTATATATAACACAAAATGACACCTCTTCTCTCATGTCAATTCTTATTCTTATTAGGTCTCGATAACAAGAAAATTGATTTCATAATTACTTTGCACCCGTCAATACATGTACTATAAATAATGATAAGGGAGGTGAGAATTTTCAGTTGATATATAATTTCAGTTTCTGAGTAGAGCTAATTGAATAATTTCCAACTATAGCAATGTTAATTTAAAAACAAAGCAGAATTCTAAATTTAAAACCAACAAATTCGACACCAAATTCTTCATAATCCAATGTAAACTGATTGTTTTTTATGCTTCGGAATTTATACGGTAAGATGTATTATTCTATACCCTAAGAAACAATTTAAAATACAAACAAACTACATGCATTGGCCGGTGTCTTGAAACATTTACCGTTTTAGTAAAACGCATCGTGTAAGAAGACCCCAACACGCCACACCCCTGTTCTAAAGCATGTAATTAGGAGAAGAAAACAAATCTGTTTTACAGGCCCGACCGACCCAAAATTTGTGATTTTGAAGTATTTTTAGTAAATGAAAATCAAAATCATGTAAAATCAGCCATTTTTTGGCCAAAATTTAATTTTAAAGAAAATGTCTTAATAAAAATTTGTTCAGTTTTTCTCACAATTGTGGGGGATTTTTGGGTCTTATGGGACTCTTATAAGTTTTAATAAACTAGAACGAGTATCCGCTGAAATCAAAGATGAACATGGCGAAACAGCCACGGTAACGATCTGCGCATATTTTCGTGAGTCCCCGTCGAAGACTTGCGTTGCATTATGTACGCAAATATCTGAATCGAAGTGTCACGAACATATTAGCCTACACTCGAATAAATAACATAGTTTGTACCTTTATGTGTTGTAAATGAATTTCCATCTGAATAACGCAATACAACAAACGTCTGTACGCATATCCTTTTAGTAACCATGGCAATTACAGCCGCAATAATTATTTGTATCAATAAGTCAAACTAATGCTGCAAAACTTGTATTAAATATATCATTTTTAAAAAAGATTTCGAAAAATTTATTTAACCATATTGTTATGGCGACGCTTTTTGGTAACTGTCAACTTCAACATCGCGCGTAATGCCCATGCAATAATTCAGATGAGACTGTTTTTCTTTTTCAAACCATCATATCTCAATGATTATTTTTATAAAGCTAAATTAAACTTCAGAATCATATTTTTTTTTTCAAAAGCAAAAATAACCCTAATATGTAAATACCGTATGTAAATTATGTTACGAAATGCTATTGCCAAAATCGATTATAATTTGGGAAGTAATTTATTATCAAGATTAATATAATAATGAAACAGAATATTATCACAATCGTCAATTAATTCTCGCCATCTAATCAAAATTTTCGCTATCAAATATGTTGTCGTGACGTGAAACTAGTATGGGCGGCCATGGGCTTGTTGGTTTTAGACACCTTTCTTGATTTCAAGCGCCATTTTGGGTTACATATTGATTTTGGGTTCAGACACCGTTAGGGGTTTTACACACCCTTTTAAGTATTTTAGACACTTTTTTTTTATTGTAATAGACTTAATAGACACCCTTATCGATTTTGTAGACACCTTTTTACCTTTTTGACACATATGGTCGCCCATAGTTTGACGTCACGGCAAAATGTTTGATACCCGAAAATTTTGTCTGGAGGCCGAGTATTATTTGACCCTAACTGTAAAACATTATAAGACATATATAAAGCTGAAGATGACATTACGCTACACAAGATTTTGAAAGGTTACAATCAATTAACTCACATAGCCCAGAGACGGCAGCTGTGCAATGTTAGGGGCGATTTGGATAGATTGTTTTCAAAGCTCACCAACTCCCTTCGTATGTATAGCTGTACATCTTCATTTGATCAAATCAAATTAAATTTTCTAATGTAGAGGTTCTATAAAATTCGCAAAAGCTTGCTGTTCTGTAACATTTAATATTTGTTGTGTAGTTGAAATATGTTTGAATCAATTATAATTTGAAACGAAAACCAGTATAATTATAGAAGGTTAGGTTCATAAGGTGACACACATATGTTGCGCGCAAATAAATACAAATATGATAATCTATACAATCAGAATATGACACTGCGACTACATAAGTAATCCATTATACAGCTTTATGTTTCCGTGACATTTTATATTCCAAAGAAGGAGATCCTTTGAGACAATAACCCTATATTTTTTGAGAGCAAATAAAATTACCGTATCTTTTCATCCAATACTAAACATGTAAAAGAAATTTAAGTTTCTGTGGCATTTGCCCTACATATAACTCCAAATATTTGACTTCGGCTTTTCAATATCTGCTATATGTGATGACTCACCCCGAAAAGGGGGACTTTACGACAAAACACTTTTCAAGAAACTGGTGGAAAAAAAATAGCAAAAAATAAAGAAAATAATAAGATTTTCCAGCGGTTTTTCTGTTGTAAAATTTGATAGCCTTGATCAATTTCAACAAATAAAGTGTCATTATAAAGCTTCCAAAATGCTGTTACAGATAAAATGATGTAATCAAAATATGATATTCATCTACCATGTTAATTTTTGCACTACAAGGATTAGAAAATGCTGTAACAGATGAAATGATAAACTCAAAATTTATATCATCTTCAAAGTCCCCCTTTTTTGGTGAGCCATCACATATATGTTATCAGTGAATGCAATCAGATGTTGGTGAAAGGCAACCTTTTATTAAGCATGTTAAGATTGATTCTATCTAAGTAAACAATCGAACTTGTTTCCATCTTCATAACAGTCGATACGTAATACACAAAACTTGTCTATACATCTTCTATCTAGGTTGTGTCAATCCACTGTTGAATGTAGCCCTCCTCTTTCCTCTTTATCACTCCAGACTTTTCTATCTACAGTTTTTTGTATTTATTAAGTTTCCCTGCCTGCGTAAACCTTTGGTGACAAAATCTGTCTCCTCTCAATGGCTTGACAACTTCAAAAACGTCACTGTTCAGATAAATGTTCGTTCTATTAATATTAGGCAAATGACAAAAATTTTTCAAAACAGGTGGATTCTATGGCCATTTTGGCTGCTAAACACAAATATGACAATTATTTTGACCTAAGATGAAATCTTGTATTGGTTCCCGCCATTTTTTTGAAAATTGGCAGGAAAATGGGTTTTTGGTCATATTTTTACGTAAAAATGCTTTAGAGTGATGTGTAATATGTCTTTTTATATGTTTTTTATGGTTGCTGAATTCAAATATTAGCATAATTAAGACATAAGAGGTAGGGGTATGCTGATATCTGGTAAAAATAACACAAAAATGGCGGGAAAATAGGTTTTTGGTCATATTTTTACGTCAACATTCTTAAAGGTGATGTGTTATGTCTTTCTATATGTTTTTGAGGTTGCCAAATTCAAATATTAGCATAATTAAGACAGTTAAGAGGTAGGCGTAGGACGATATCTGGTAAAGATAACCAAAAAAATGGCGGGAATTTTTTTCCCCCATATATTTATGTTAAAAAGCATTTAAT
Source organism: Ophiothrix spiculata (assembly GCA_000969725.1). NCBI lineage: Eukaryota > Metazoa > Echinodermata > Ophiuroidea > Amphilepidida > Ophiotrichidae > Ophiothrix > Ophiothrix spiculata. The sequence goes on along the minus strand of JXSR01S001002.1, from coordinate 184,631 downwards.
ATGTGATTGTCAATGTCTTCTTTCTGTATGTTTTGGATGTTGCTGAGTTTATTAGTCAATTTAAGGTATTGAGGTAATGGTAGGGTGATATCTAGAAAAAAATGAAAAAAATGGCGGGAAATGGCTTTTGACCATACTCTAACATTTAAAAGGTATGTGCAGTATGTCTTTTACCTTGTGTTTTTTGAGGTTGCTAAGTTCAAATATTTAGCATATTGAGACATTGAAGTTGGGAATGGGTGGTGTCAGGTAAAAATGATACTTAAAAACAAAAATATACAGAAAAAACAATCTAGATGATGATAGAATGATGGAATTGAAAGTGATGAAACTCCAGGAGTTAACAGCTTGTCTTTAAGTATGACTATGTTTTCCTAAACATCGTACATATATAAATTAATTATGCAGTACTACAAGATACATCTAGCATAAGCCTAGAATATACTTTTCAACAAAGCATCACATCACCATAGTTGGACCTTTGGGTAAAAGGACATCATCACCAGGTATTTGAAAATTGTTAGCCACAGTTGTGCGAAGATGTAGCTTATGAGAGCAAGTACTTGGCCATCCTTGCCAACTGTACAGTCGATGAACTGAAATCAGAGTATCTGGATGGCCGACAGTGCTGCAGACAATGTTTATAGTTTTAGAGTAGACGCAAAGGAAATACTTTGAATCTTGAGCATAGATCATGTAACAGATAAAATGTTCAAGAACACAGGACAGGAGACTGGTGTTCACCATCTACTTGATGTCTCAGCAGAAGTCGGATATTTCAATCCCCAGGATACTCAATACTTATATAATAGCCATCTCCAGTTATTTACTGTCCCCTAGCCATGCACAACACTTGGTGTTCCTTGATCTACAATGACTCTTGGGCGCGGTGGGTAGATAATAATTTTCAGCGCTTAGATTATAAAAGCTTTGAAGTTAAGAAATTTGTTGAAACTGCAGAATTTGCTAAGCAGTAGATCTGTCATGGCACGAGTCCATATCCAATATGAGTGGTTAAAAATGCTGTTTTGAGATTTATACAGTGATGGACCATCTTATCTTCACAATGATGGAACAACTTGGCATTGGCAAAATGAGTGATAAGGATACTATACAGAACATGGACAGGAATGAAGAATTTCATTGAGGACACATTGGTATGTTGGGCAAGAAAGAAGTTAGATCTGGAAGAGGTAGGCTTTGCAATCGAGGAATTTGTTGATACAGTGAAGAGCCAGATGCCCAAGACTGATTGCTTTTAGGATTAGATATTGATGGTGATGACATGAAGGATGCTCCTTTCATTACTTTGGATGCAATCCTGCATTTATCATTGGAAAACAGCTTATATAAATGTATGAAATTAGTTGTCTTCATCTCACAGAAGCAGCTCCAGATGTTTATAAAAGTTCTGCTACTGAATGTATTGAAAATATTTCTGTATTATATAACATTATTAGTACACTATAGAGTATGAGTACACTATCTCATGAACTTTGAACACTTGTTACCATATTTGACAAATACTGCTTGTCTGAATCAACATTTTGACATAATAAATGACGCAGGACCTACGGTAGCAATGCTATCCTGATATTTGATATTATTGAACATTAAATTTTTAAAAATGGTTTTGGGTAGTTTTTTCAACAATATGAGAAAAAACAGCTATACTGTTTTAAATATTTTTGAATACAGGGGCTAAAAAAATAATAGATGAACAGCAAACTGCAAGCCAAAAGTTGCATCTAGATATTTCAAGCCTTAAGTACACAATACCGATTTTCAGGCAAGTTTAACCCCAAAATGCAGTTTTTCACTCAAAGTGACTCAAATTAGATATTACAAATGACTGAATGTGAATAATGTATACATATTTATGGGTTAAGTGACCATGAAAACATGTTTAGACATAGTATAACAAGCGATAGTTGATTTAAGTTTTGTTTTAAGGTCACTTAATAGTATTTTTGGCCCAAATTTACACATAAATGACTAAAAATGCTGGTTTTTTTTTTACTCAAAATAGATATTACAAATGATCCAATCCAACAGGTATGATTTATCTATTTTTATCCCCTTGGCTTGGAAAGTAGAAGGGGGATTATGGCATAGTAGTTGATGTCTGCGTCGGCATTGTTGTCGTGAAAAGGGTTGACATTTGCCTCTAACTTCTGCATACTTCGATACATTTCAACCAAACTTGGGTCATGGGTGCTTCATGGGAACTTGCATTTGTGGGTGAGGTCAAAGGTCACATACCAAGGTCAAAGGTCATTTGAGGTCAAGTTGTAAAATAGGCTGAGAATGTCAATTTGACCTAATTTGAAAAGTTGAAGTCCGATTGGAACCAAACTTGGGTTTATGGATATAAGAATCCTAATATGTTGATGAGGTCAAAGGTCACATACTAGGGTCAAAGGTCATTTGAGGTCAAGTTGTAAAATAGGCTGAAAATGTCAATTTGGCCTAATTTGAGAAGTTGAAGTCTGATTGGAACCAAACTTGGTTTGTGGATATAATATAAGAACCCTCATATGTTTATGAGGTCAAAGGTCACATCTGAAGGTCAAAGGTCATATGATGTCAAATTTCCCTAAACTTTCCATTTTTCTGATCACGTCGGCCAGGGGGATCGTGTGGTTCCGAGATCCAGTATTTTTGTACTCTGTGACCATGAAAACATATGTTAAGACATATTACAAGCCATATTTGCACAGATATTAACGGTTTTACATATGAAAACTGCGTTTTTAGGGATTTTGGCGGCCATTTTGAAAAATCTCTTGGAACCAATATCAGATGTAATTTGAAACAAAATAACTTATCATATATGTATTCAGCAGCCAAAATGGCCATAGAATCCACTGGTTTGAAGTTAAATTTCCCAAAAATGATTTCATTTGCCCACCCCTACAGTATTATACTGAATATGTTTCCTTTCTGTCAATAGGGTCAACTTATAACAACAGCTACAGAAATATTGTAGGCATATACAAAATGCTTGAAAATCTACTGAAAACCTTTTTGTGTGTGTGTGTGTGTGCTTGTCACTTTGTCAAAACCACTAAAACTAGTTTTGGGTCGACCAAATCGAAAAATTTTCCTCTAAAAGGTCCACTTTTTGAAAATTCGCACCCCCCTTGAAAAAATCCTGGCTACGGGCCTGCTTAACTGTTACTCCTAAACTAAGTTAATAACATATGCTCGATTCAATAACATGAAAATAATGTGAACCACAATTATAGAACATTCTATTTATTTTTTACACCTTTTGTCAATGAATTTCCGTCTGAAACGCAATACAACAAACGTCTGTACGCTGTTTTTTAGTAACCATGGCAATAATTATTTGTATCGACAATAAATCTAACTAATGCTGCGAAGCATAAAATGAATATATCTAGTCTAAACCGATTTCGAAGAATCAATTTAACCGTATTTCTTGTGGATGTTAATCAATTTTTTGGACTAGACTTGAAGTTTGATTTCGACGATTT